>BCLG01000886.1:3047-22130 GCA_001602295.1 Zoysia matrella
TGTCAAAATATTGTCACTGTTTATACAACATAAGGTAAAATTATAATAACAAAAAAATAAAGGTAAATTAATGGTATTTTGTCTTGTAAATGTCATATTTAACACTGTTAAGTTGTTTTAACAGATTAAAGGTAAAGTTCACCTTCACTTTTGAAAATTAGGGGCAAAATCAAAGACCCTAAAAAATGAGGCTAAAATCGTAATTGAGCTCTAAAGTAGAGGTAAAAACATAATTGCCCCATAATATTTTTACAAATTTTTTAAATAAGATAAATGGTCAAAGATAAATGTTTAAAAATGTAGAAAGACACTTATTTTGTGACGAAAAGGCTAGTACATAAATTTATTTTAAATGTAGCATTACTCCATGGATGCTATAGACGTTCTCAATTGTGGAAGATGCCGCTTATGCTAGGAATTTGCTGACATTGCTGTTGCGCCAGAAAATGCTATAGCTTTGTGAATTCATTTGGCCACATAAATAGACATGAAACATTATGGCCATTCGATTACATATTTGGTAAAGTTACATAAGCATACTGAGCTGTTCATAAAGTATACACTTAGTATGTACTCCCTCCGTTTACAAATATAAATCATTCTAGCATTCAAAATTTATTTCTCAATATATGTCATTCTCACTTCTCAATACAACTTTCGCTCTTTCTAATACACTTTCTCTCTTCTCAATAAATCTCTATCTGTATCTCTTTTCTCCTCGTTTTTTGCGTACCACACTTTTTCAATTTTTTTTAATTCCCGTGTCCAGAGCTAGAACGACGTATAAAAGTAAACGGAGGGAGTAATAAGCAAACTACAGCACATAATGTGGACCTAGTTACATAAAAAAAATACTTGATCTATAGAAGAATAGCAGCACATGTCTGTACATATCTGCAATTTGCCTGGTGAGGATTCTGTACCTAGTCTTCGAAAGCTTAGAGGTCTGAACATCTGAGGATTCTGATCTTCAATTTCGTTTCTGCTGGATATAATAATATAATGAAACTGAACCGGAACAAAAAAACTAAGGGTAAAGCCTAACAAACACCGACATAATATCTTCAGATGATCTAGCTGTATTCTACTCTTGTTTCTTCTCCTTTTCGCTCCTCTCTCTGATCAATGACGAGCCATACAATGGCAGCATTGTGCATGCAGATTCAATTAAGAGACAAGCTGGTAGCGCTGAGAAATTATCCCCAGATACCCCCATGAATGCAGCAAGTGCAACTCCAAGATAACCGCTGACAATAGTGGCAAGAGCAAGTGCAGACATGACAAAGGCCATTACTGATCCCTCACATCCAGCAGGGCAAAGTTTTGCAATATGAACGCTGAAAGGCAGCACCTTGAAAAACATAAGACCCTCCAACAATCCGGAGAACACAATTGTGTATATGGAGTCCGGCACTCCAATCTTCCTGTATATTTCTTGAACAAATAACACATCTGACAACATTACCAGTGCTGTGACAAACTGCAGAACTGAGAGAACCTTTCTTGCTGACATTGTTTTAAAGTACTTGTTGTACGACATGCTCCAAGCCAAGAGAGCCACTTGCCCGAAAACCTTTGATAAGCCGATAACTGATGAGTCTAGCCTTAATACTTCAGTCTGATAGAAGAACATGGTCCCGAGTAGAAATGGTATGACAGCATATGACATTGAGAACCATATGATTGACCAAAACATTTCAGGCATACATAGGGCACACGATAGCTCTTTGATTTGCCTACGAATGCTGGAGATGGCTGATAGATTAGTAGCTGCCTTTGGGAGTTTGAGAGAACTCTCAAGTATCGCCACAGTAGTGATGAACTGAAGAAGAAGGAGGATGGCAAAAAACAGAAACATGACTCTTGGAGAAAAGTAACTGAGAGCAATGCCACCGAGGAGGTTTCCTAAAGCACCAGCCGAAGAGCCAAACATCCAAGCAAAGGATTGAAGCTGACCAGACGCCGAGGAAGAGGTCGCTTGCTTTCCAGCCTCTGCTACAATGGCATCATTGGCAACCTCACATATGGAAGCACCGAAGTTGCTCAATAGGAGAAACATGGTAAGAATTGGAAGCGAAATAGCTGGCCAAAGGGCGATAGATAACCATGAAATTGCTTGCAAGAGAGCTGCAACCACAACAATGAAAATGCAAGTTATTGTGCCAATGTACAGAACAGCAGCATCGCAGCAAAAGTAATCAATATTTCCTTATAAGATTAATGCACCAGTAAATTGGCAGCCATAACATCAAATGACTGGACTAAATGACTAATGATGCCTACCCATCCATCAAATTACTTAAAAATGCATGATACAATGGCACCTAAATCCTTGGTATGAAAGGATGACACATAAAAATGAACGGAGGGAGTACATTAACCTTTCATGCTAAATTTGAAGAGCGTAATCTGTGTTTAAATGAGACTAGTATTTGTGAATCAGCATGAAGATTAAGCACCTAATATGGGCACCTACAATGTTAAGTTACGTGAAGCTGGAATGAGACGGTTCAACGTCCATGAATTATTTCATCATGACACAGCAGTGCAAGGTATCTTTAAAAGTGCAAAGTATGGGCCACGACCAAATTTCAAAGTAGTCTCCAATGTTTGCAGAACACCACGCGTGTCTGGGATTTTAGGTGGTAAAAGTGCTTGTTTTGTGGATTTTGACATTAACAGGAGAGCAAATTTGGTGAAGCACCAGATAAAAGTTGTCGCTTTTAAAGAATAACCCGGGAAAAAGAAGACAGAGTAGCGGCAACGGTGAAGCAAAGAAAGTGAAAGAGAACAAAAGGAATAAGCGAGAAGAATCAAGAGGACAGATGCGTGTAAGCATATTCTCTCCTTCGCAGTGACGCCGTTTTCCGATGGTACCCACATGTAGGAACAACACGCGAGTAAAGAATGACATCGCAAAAGGCGAGAGAAGACGTTGCTTATTCCTGGAGTATTGTTCAGTCTTCACATACACAAAATCTATTGACGCAATGGCACGATGCATCCTAGTATTTCATCCTCAACAGAAATGGCTGTGAAAAATGCTGTAAGGTGGGAACCGTGGGATTGACCAAAAAAAAAAAAAAATGAAAGAGGCGCACAATTATCGAATTCCGAAAGCATAGACGCGGGACGGCGGAAGCAATTAATTTACTACGAATAATAAGTTCTGTAAAGCTCCAGTAGAATGATGTCGTGAACTTTTCTGGAGACTGAAAAAGTTTCGGGATCTGAATATGAAATGCGGCAGCCGAACAACCCAGAACCAATGGAACGGAGGAAAAGACCAGGGGACAGAGGCGTACCGCCGATGGCGACGTAGGGCAGGCGTCGGTGGCCGCGAATGGGGACGGCGTCGGAGAGTAGGCCGAGGAGCGGCTTGGCGACCATGGGCAGGTTGGCGGAGGCCTGGAGGATCTGCAGGGACGAGGCGGCGACGCCCATGCCGTCCTTGAGGAAGAAATTGACGCCCAGCCACGGAAACAGCCGGAACCCCTGCACCCAGAACCCCACGCCGATCACCAGCTGCCGCCGCGCCTCCGTCGCCGCTGCCGTCACCGCCTGCTTCTCCTCCTTCTCCATGGCCACACCTCGTCCTCACAGCTCACTTCTCGCTATCCGAATCCAAATCTCGAGCGATCCAGGAGGAGAAAAGAGAGTGAGAGCGAGAGCGCGAGGTCACGTCCGAATGGGCAGCGAGGAATCGACCGACCGACGGAATTGTTTTTCTGGCGCAGCGGATCCACCGTGCGACTGGAAGCAGGACAAGCGGCGGGAGCTCTACAAAGAGGTGGCCAGGGAGGAGACGAGAAGAGCTCAGCTTACCGGCCCGCCTAACCCACGTCGGCTACGGAGAATATAATGAAGAGCCAGGCCACGTGGGCTGGGTTTTTGTTTCCGCACAATGGGTTTCGGCCCACGGCCAGCTGAGTGGCTCAGCTTAACCCTTCTATTGGGCCCGAATCGAACGATGATGCTGCACCGTCCATTGCTCGATCGAACGGTCCAGAGAAACGCTGTATGTTTCGGAGTCGGCTAGGGCGCTCTCTCGGATCCATCCAACACAGAAGCGCCGTCGCTCTTCGCCGTCCTCCTCCAACCTCGACGCACCGGAGGCGGCGCCATGTCTCAGAACAACCCCTCCCAGCTCCTCCCCTCAGGTGCGCGGAAGAAACTCTCGCACTGCTCGCGGCTCACATTGCAGTGTTGTATCTCGGATCCGCGTTTATGAATGCGATGTTTTCTTATGCATGTCCGGTGAACAGAGCTGATCGACCGTTGCATCGGGTCCAGGATCTGGGTGATCATGAAGGGGGACAAGGAGCTCGTTGGCACCCTCTGCGGGTTCGACGTCTACGTAAACATGGTGCTGGAGGACGTCACCGAGTAGTATGTGAAATTTAACCAAACGCCACTGTTGTTCTACGCCCTTTTATGGTCTTGCTATATCGCTTGTTAAGTCTAGGTTTTCACTTCTTCGGCTTAGTTCAGATTAGTATTCCACTCTGCTGAAACTACATTTTTAGTGAAAAGACGGCTGATGCTGCTTATGCTCAGTGTTTATAAGAGGAACTAATCTACTGCCGTAGGGAACAGACTTCCGCGTTTTTGCCAGTGGAAAGAATGTGCCTGAGACATTTACGTAGAGGCAGGCTACCGCTGCTCATTATTCTGAACACTTAGAATAGCACGGAAACTTCACTTCGGAAGCCATTTACGCTGCTATCAAATCCCATGCCTGTTGCGACATGCTAATAAAACACTTGTTTAAGGATTTCGATGATATGCACAGTTTGTTCAAGCCCAAGCATCTGTACTGTCTGTAGTGGCTATTGCAAAAACCTATCGATCCTCTCGTCAAAATTATTTTGTAAAAGCTATCAGATTGGTAGTGAAAATCTCGTTATAATACAGAACTTTAAAACTGCAGCATGAAGCTTCTTTTATGTATAAATGCTGCCTTTCGTCTTCATTTGTCAGAATGCTGGCCCTCATTTTGAACTTATAAATGCAACTAAATCACAGCATGCTACTCATATTTGACCCATATGCACTGGATTTAGTTTCATTATTCATCTGACAGTGAATACACTGCTGAAGGTCGTCGTGTTACAAAACTTGACCAGATACTCCTGAATGGCAACAACATAGCCATTGTAAGTATCTTGATCAGATAGCATTTGTGCAATTTTCTAATATTTATTGCCACGTCTGACATAATTGATACTCTTTGTGTCTTTCCTACAGCTAGTTCCTGGCGGTTCACCACCAGATGTGTAATGAGGTGATGCGTTGAGAACAATCATTTGGGTGAAGCCAGCTCGATGTACCCAGTACTCTGCACTCTTATTGCTCAACCATTGGATGCTTTCTCATCTCAGATGTGTTTCTTCCTTTTGTGGTTGTATCAAAGCTTATTAGTAGCAACTTCAGAACACCAAAACTCTCTTCTGCATGAAACTTGCTGACCTTGTAGAGGGCCGGCATGGCGGTGCTTATATGATTGGATAGGCTAATTCTTAGCACCTCTGGTAGTTGTGAATCTAAGTAATGCCTTGATTGCTTGTGAGACCTGATAACTGGAAGTGTCTCAACAATAGTTGTTTGTCCGTAGTCTACAGTTTATCATGAAATCCTTGTCTGCCTTTTTCACCAGAAAGGTCTGCTCCTGGGTACTATAACAGATCTTGATTTGAAAACTTTGTGTTGCACATTGAAAATTCGATATTATGTATAATGAGACTGCAGTTGCTATAATGAGACTGCAGTCGCGTACTTCCTCCATTGAGGCACTTCCTTATTTACAATCGCAAAATAGATTGGGCCTTCTATGCCATAAAAAATTCAAAGTTTCTTACTGCCATCGAATTTGAATTTCATTTCTTACATGCCATTATGAATTTGGCTATTAAACTGAGTTGAAAAGGACAAATATTTTAACATTTTTGCCTGGATTTTTTTAATACAAGGTGTACAAGTGACTATGTTCTATTCATACCATTATAATTATAAATATAATTCAATAGCTCATAAATCATTGTACTACTTCTCTATTTATAAAGCTTGGCAACCCGCTCGCCACTTAGGGTCTCATTTTTTTAGTTTTTCAGCTAGCTTTTTCTAGTTGAGAAGTTAAAATAAATATAGTTTTGAAAAGCTCGTTTTTAGAATGCTGAAGAGCTAGCTTTTGTAAAAATGAACTTAAAAGCTGAAAAACTCATTGAGAGCTGTTTTTTCCTCATTGAGAGCTGTTTTTTCAGTTTTTGATGTGTAAAAAAGCTAAATGTATATTACAAAATTTAACATCTAAATTTTACTATTCAGCTTTTCAATTAACTACTAATTAGTTTTTTTAAAAGCTTAAAAACTTCAGCTTAAACAAATAAACCTAGTCCAACTCGTAGTGTAACTCCAGTCGAGCTGGGTATGTGACTCCTAACAACGGCTGACGGAAAGTTTTTTGGCCGGGGGGTGAAATCCGACCCCGATGCGTTTTTGGCTGCATGTTGAATCAAATCGTTTTGCTCTGGCACGAAAGGAAAAACAGGTATTACCTCCATCCTATAAAAACTTTTAAAAATCACATTTGATCACTCATTTTATTCAAATTTGTTTTAAATATAAAAACAAACAAATCATATCTATAGTATTTCTAATGATAAAAACAATTAACAATAAAATAAATTATATTTTCATAAATTTTTTGAATAAAACGAGCGATTAAACTTCAAGTCTAAAAATAAAACAAAATGATCTTTTTATGACTCATAGCTAGCGACGGTGGCAGTGCCAGAACTGCGTCAACGATTATGGTAATGTCCCATCCGCCCCGTCTCTCTTCTCACTAGTATAATGTACTGTGATGACAGAAGATTTCACGGGTCGCCTAGGCTGGTATGATGTTAGGTAACGAAGGGTGTGTTTGGTTTGCTACTCTCTTTTACCTTTCTAAATTTTGGTGCGCTAAAAAAATTTAGATTGTATTTGGTTCGTTGCTAGATTTTGATTTACCAATGACAATTTGGCGTTGCCAATGAATTTGACACTGCAAAGGTTGCTAACTCGTAGGCGAAGAAAACTCTCGGCAACAATTTTGGCTCTTTGGCTGCTGGCTTCCATGAAACGTGGCATAAGGAGTGGGAGCACGAAGTCTAAAGTTTTTTAGTTACTGATCTTTAAACATAAATTACTCATAAACTATAGATCCAAAAAATGATCTGATTTTACCATTTTATTCTTTGCAATTTAATCTACAAAATAAGATATCACTTAAGTATATTTTGATAAAAGAAACTTTTTATGACAAATAGGCCTCACATGTCATACTTACAACATTAGTAAATTTTAGTAAAGTTGCAATCCAAATATCCCTATCTTTCATATTTGACTCTGAATTGATAAAGTTACGAAACAAACAATATTTTTTCTATCGATGATTTGGTAACAACTATATTTTGGTGAAACCAAATTTTAAGTAAGGTACATATATGTAAGAAACCAAACAACCCCGAAACCATTTGAACGAGATTAATGACCCAGGCGCGGCGACTGTATTTTTGCAGGGTACTCTATGGTCAGTAGGCCGGTGAGGTTAGTCCGCATATCCGTGCTCGGTAAGTTTTTTTTTACTTGGACACTACCGGCCGATATTCAGTTTCCAACCGACTGCTATATATTTTCTTGAAATAATATTATTGCAAACACTCTAACTGAAGCTATCAATGTAATCAACCATACAATTTGTGGAACTCAGAACATGCAACGGATATATTTGTACAAAATAACTTATTTAGCATAAAAACTGGCATCATATTGTTGCATTGCTCTTCCTCAAACCTGCTGAGCCTTAGCTGGAACAACCGCGATATGTACAGATAGCTCTACAACTAAATCCTTTTCTGGGAACTAGCCACTGTATGGTAGTAGATAGCTATGCTTCACTGTCTTCTATTCATGTCCTATGAAGTATGGATACACAAGGAGTACTCTCTACGAGTCGGGAAATCAAAAGCTGGGCAAAAGGAATTTCGCCGGACCACAGGATCCTGCCATTGACCTGTTCAGCAATTGAGGTCCAAAGATTTGTTTCAAGTGCGAGCTTAGCAATGTTATTGAGGAAAGTAGCAAGAAGCTAATAGCATCATGATCTTTTCTTAAGCGCAACATTACCACAAACTATCAATCAATGAAAACAACCTACACCAATTTTGCAGGGATGAATATTCTTAGTTCCCTTTTTAGTTAAGAAAGTAATCCCAACACCATCTAATAAAAAAAAAGTAGGTAAGACATATTTTTTTCTCAAATTAATTATGTGTTCTTCATTCTTATTGAATATACAATTCAGAGAGTTTATGAATTTTGATTTAAATCTCTATGTTCAACTCTCTGTTCGACAAATTATATTGTCTTAAATAGGAATTTGTACAAAATGTAAAATGGGTGACATCAACTTACCAGACTAAAATATGAGGCTTCCTCAAGCTCATACGGTCACTCTTGGCTTTGGAATGGATTACTTGAAGTCACCTCATTCTTTGCAAACTAGCAAAACAAGATTCGGATTCAGAAAATAATACTCCATTATAAGATTGTGCCTAGGTTATTGTGAAGGGAAACAAACCGTTGTTGTTGTTATCGTCGCCATTGTAACAGGTTGGCTGGACGGCAAGATGAAGTTGCTCCAGAAAAGAGTGTCCACAGATGGATCAGCAGGGCTCAAGGTACTCTTCATTGGTATGGGCATAACAGTGCCCATGGTGTACGGAGCTCTCTGCATTAGCGATTCATTCATATTCATGTTAACTGCCGTTGTATCATGTCCAGTACCAGTCACCGACGTAACATCTTTTCCTTCAACCATTTCTTTGCTTGGACTACATTCTTCAGGTAATTTTGTGGACTTCTCCAAGAAGTTTTTGAAGGCATCAGACTGAGCTAAGATACTGCATGCAGATAAGCCAACGGAAGAGGGCTTTGAATAAGAACAAAGCCCCAGAGAAGGCAATTTATATGGTTCGGTGGTCTGTAGCATCGAACTTTCAATAGCTCTGATTTCATCAGAAAGCTCTTCTGTTTTTGCTGTATCTGACTGTCGTGTCTTTTTGGGTAGCCACCATCTGATGTAATTTGTGAGATCAATTTTCCTCTCTAAACCAAAGCTTCCTGCAAACTTTCCATCCAATGTGACATTCTTTCCTGTAACTTCATAAATAAATAAATCAGTTACAAAATCTCAAAGCAACTATTATCACTTAGGAGATTGATATCTAGGAGTGCAGAGTAAAAGTCTGTGAAGACTGACCGAAGCCAAGATTCATGTAGTCACTGCTAAGAAAATGTCCCAAAGATGTATCCCATCTGGAATTATGCAGTTGCCTGAATGAAAAGGAACAGCAGCTGTAAATATTACATGTAGTAGCTACCTAACAGCTTGAAAACATTACTCATGCGTCGTCCCTACTTTACCTAGCACCATTCTACCTCAACCCTCCAACCTCACCCCAATGGATGCTTACAATTAGCAGTTGTACTATTTGTCAAGTGCAGCGGCTGGCAGGACCATAGATTGATTCAGAAGCATTTATGCTAGTTTTTCTGCAGAGGTTTCAACCATCTAGCTGTTCCTAACTAGTGCCTCCTATCGCAAATGTCTCGCTCATCCTTAGCGAACTGATATGCAATGATATGAGGATGCACACCATACTAAATTTCATTGAGAACAATAATCATAACACCATGCGAGATACTCAGTAAGATGTTACATATATGTAGGGCTTGAATTCTCCATTACTAATACGTACCTTGGAAGCCCTCGATATTTAGGTAAACCTCTTGAGAAAGCGCTGCTCTTTCTGCAATGCATGGAAGTATGGAACATGTGGTCAATGCTTAATAAGAATAAAATAACATCACAGATTTTAGAAATGGACAAATATACCTCCTAAGAGTCACAAGATAGTCCTCCTTGGAAATCATTTGCATCTCTTCAAGGTCTCTTGCATAATCAGAGACCTGAATAAGCAAACATACAATGAGCATAAGTCTGAAAATAGAAAACAGCACAATTTCAATCAACTAGTAGCATGAAACTACATGTGCAATATCAGATAAAGCAATTATTTGTGCGTGAAATATGAGGTCCCAAAAAAATTGAGATTCCAAAGGGAAATTCTCTGCATACATGCACAAACCGACTAGAAGATTGGATCTTATATTGGTGGCCACAGATAACAGGGAAAGCAATAGGTGTTGCATCATCTGTGAGACAGGTTTATATTAAACAAACTGCAAAGCAACCAAATAAAGTAGAACGTAGAATGCCTTTTAAACAGTAATTGGATCTCTAAACTTGCATTTTGAAAGCATAAACTGAACAGAAAGTGCTGCACAATAGTACCCTAAAATATCTGCATCACACCCATTCCTTAAACAAACAATGATGCTTTTCACCTTAAAATTTATCCAGCCACTTCTGGACTGAAAAATGGTTATTGGCTAAAAGGGGGATCTTCATTTAAAGTGAATATTTTATACGGATTTAAAATCAAGACTACCATCATTATCAGATTAATGTAAATTACTTACAGGAAAATTTATTTGTGTTCCAGCTCCCCAGTATTTCAATGCAGCAAGGTCATAGGCTCTTGCTGCAGCCTCTTCATCATCATATGCACCTATGTTTTTGTACACAGAATGAATAATGATTAAGAATATATAGTAACTCTGCAATCTAATGTTAAGATCAGGACACAGCTTACCTAAATATACTGCAATCACAATTTGTGTGAAGTAGTTTCCCATGCAAAAGAAACAATGCCATCAAATCATATTAGTAATGATTACACAGAAAACAAACCATGCTGTTAACTAAATACATTTGTGTATCTGCTGAATGTGTGAAATAAATAGTCAATGATAGAATCCAGAAAATTTTAGCAGCCACATGGCCTTGCAGTTGTTACAAAATACCCCAACTGATTGATGCAACGACAGGAAAAACAATCAGATCTCTGAATTGAAAGAATTTTTCCTGAATCCTGAGTTTTTCCAGTGAAATTGAACTGATTCCTATGAAATTCCTGTTACATTTTCTATGAAAATCATGCATTGCAATGGAGCCCTAAGCATGTTTCCTTGTCAAGTTGATAGATTTTAGACCTCCTTTCGGATGCCATATGAAAAAAATGTCTTGGACATTACCAAGGTTTTCTTTGGGGTTAAAAATAGTTGTTGGCAAGCCAATGCTTATCACAACCCCTTCTCCTTTACCGAGCTTGGGGCGCTATGTTGGGACAACATCAGCAAGGTTTTCAAATATAACATTGATTGACCTATAGCATAATTAAATATTTTATCAATCATAGAAAAAATTAACCACTTTAGCCATCAAGAAGAAATTGGTAGCAACATGCTAAATAGTTTGACATCAAGCAACAGAAAACTACACTGTTTTCATCTTGCTACAGGTGGCAATAATTATTTGGCTCACAGAAGATTAGAGAATGAAAATTTGGTGTCTGCATAAAGCAAGGTAAACTATCTATGAATATAATCAAGCTGCAGTGAACAACTTTGCCCGCCTTCCACTTCCACTTTGTTTGGAATTAATAAATCAGGTCAATTATTACTACTATATATATATATATATACTTTTTTTTGAGGGATATGCATATATATACCTTGTTTCCCCTTTTTGTTCTGATTCTGATTCCACGTGCTCTTGTCCCAGAGGTGAGCCTCATATCGACCAGTCCATCGATGCCTATTGAGAATACATCAAACTTAGTTCTATACCAATGTATACATGCATAACTTAAAAGCTGAACATAGCAAATCGACTAGAAATATTCTCGATACAGCGAAGTGCAGACGCTACATGTTTACATTTCAACACGCTCACAGTGACTGTAATTGCCTCCAAGCAATTAAAAAAGTCACGCAATAAATTGACTAGGTACCCACTTCACTACAGCAGCAGATTAGCAGGTCATTATATGGAACATAAGAATAATCACCATCACATACCGTCATATCTGATGCTGACAGATATTAAAAGTGGGTCCCTCAATAAGGATCCCTGTTCATACAATCAGTCAACACCAAGTAAATATCAACAAGCCTATAACACACCTAAATCACGTACTACAGCGTAGCGAGCTAGCAAATAAACAAATGAAACCAGGCAAGTTCCTTGAAGACGTGAGATCGTCTCATTTCTAGCCACATAATGTAGCAATCACTAAATAAACTTCTGCTCGGTCCCTTTCCTGAAAACTCACTATCACAAATTCGCAATCACTCGATCCACTGTGCCACGAGCCCACGAGCTTTTCGAAGTCGCAGACAGACTGCAGATCCCAAATCGCGGAAATAGCGTGGCAAGCCTCAGAAGGATGGATTGAACCAAACCAGCGATCCACTTGAAGCGCACGCAGAACCGGATTGAGCCTCAGATGGCACTGGTAGGAAGCGGAGCGTACCGAGTGACCCCGCGGTAGATGGAGCTCCGCTTCCCGGCGGCGCAGGGCGGCATGCGGCTGATGCGCTCCTTGGCCGTGCACGCGCGCTCCTTCCGCACCGCCAGGGCCTTCCTCGGCGTCTGCTGCTCCGCCGACGCGGCCGGCACTCCCGACGTCTGCCCCTCGCCTGCCCCCGCCGCCGTCACGGCCTCCAGCTTCAGCGGCTCGGGGTTGGCGGAGGCCATGGCTCCCCGCCCTCCCTCCGCCGGATCGACCGCTCGCTCGCAGGCCAGTGGCGGAGGAACGAAGCAGCTGCGTGTGCGTAACGGGTGACCGTTTGGGGGCGGCGTGGTGGTGGGATTTGAAATGGGTGTGTGGGTGGGGGGGTTGGGTCGCGTTCCGCGGATGAGTCCGTCGCGCGACAGGGACGCGTGGAGCCCAGTGGGCCGGGGCGCGGGGGGACAGGCGCCAGGGGAATCCGAGGATGCGGGGCCTTGATGAGTTGGGCGATGCGATGGGAACGGGAAAGCCGGGGAGCCCGGCACAGGGGAGTTGAGTTGTTGGTCTGACAACAGACTCCACTGGTGAGTGGTGAGGCGGGCCCGGGAAGAGACATTGCCACGGGCGGGGGGGTCGGATCCTGCCGGCCGGTTCCGTCGTCGTTTCCGCGAGCGGCAAACGGTGCGGTTCTCGAGAAAGGTCCGGTGGATGGAGTCTAGACGGCCGACGCGAATTGCCGATGCCGAGCTCGTTCGTTTCTAGCGGGCGGCACTAATCATATGGAGGTATATGTAGAGTACTCCATATCCATGTTGATGATACTACTACAACGGGCTACGCTGAACAAGGAGTACGACATGGCAGTGTGGCACGGTCTTCTCGGTGCATGCATCATCGTCTCCGGGGGCTCCGACAAAATCAGTGGGTTTGTCATGTTGGTTAGCATCACAAAGCTACTGGCTCTATCTAAAAAAATACGGTAAAGTTCACATCTAGATTTAGCCACACATGATTTTGACTAATATCTATAAACTTGATAAACTTTATTTGAGTATTAGTAATACATAAAAATATATAATATGAAAGTATTTTTATGAAAAATTTAAAAATACAAGTCTCGTATCGTTGAATTTAATCGAATATGATGGTCAAATTGGATGGCACGAAACACAAACATAAAGAAAGCACTTGAAAACTACTCCATTGGTCATGTCATCCCACATGTCGCAAACTATTTCTTGTTTAATCTTATAAAAAATGTGAGATTAAATTTATCCGTTGTCTTAAACTATGAGGTTTCTATAAATCCGGTGCTTTTTGCAACAAGGGCCAATGTGAACTGACCCAACTCAACTAAGAATCTAAACTCAAACTGATTATTTATCCTCGTCGTCAAATATTGTTTCCGTCCGCCCATCCATGTGTGCACAAAATAAACTTTGTTATAACCCATAAAACCTAGACACAACTAGAGATAGGACTAAATCAGCCTCGAAATAATTTATGGACAAAATCATGACTTGTGTATACGGCGCACATGCGCCGGATCAGAACGAGCCACGGCACGAAGGAACACAACGATGCAGAGTCGTCGTCATTGCAGGCAACGTGTGGCACACATGCTTCTCGTGACGCACCCAACGGTCACAATGGATGCACGGTGCGTACGTCGGTCGAGTAATAATCACCATACTAATTGCTCGTACTCGTAATTAGTAGAACAGAATCGAAGCACCAAACATGAATGCACAAAGAAGCGTAAAGCGCTTGCTTGCGTAACGTACGCGTCGCATCAAGATGCGTTCGCAGCATGGTTAACGTTGGATCAGTGAAAATCGAGGACTGGTCGATTAAAAACAATTACAAATTTAAAATTTGAATAAAACGATATACTCCTAGTAAACCGTTTGGTTTTGTCAGTTTACCGATCGAAGTCGGACGCGAGTAGTTGCCGTCGGCCTGGGAGTCCTCGGGACGCGCGTCCTCTTCGTCTCCTCGGCGAGGGCGGCAATCTGCCGCAGCTCCGCCTTATCCGTCCGAGCTCCCGGCGGAGCGACGACTCCACCTGCTGCGACTTCCTGGCCTCGTAGAAGTCTTTCTGGTGCTTCCCATGTGGTGCAGAGTTTTGACTAATTATTATATGTTGGAATTTAACAAATTCCATATTTGTAGGCGATATGTAGTGTTCCGAAACGCTAGTATAATTCTATTTTTAAATATGACGTTTACAACAGCTAATGTAGTAGTCAAATTAAGCTATGCATTCTGTCCTAACGTCATGTTTAAGGGAACGAAGGGGGAACAGAATTAGGAAGTACCAAACACAGGAACTTACACACAAACGACCTAAACCATCTGAATCTTATCCATTTAACACCACAGAATGCAGTCGGAAAAAAAAAAAACCCTCAATCACTTTTTTGCGAGAATTTCGACAAATTAAGCTCAATCTGAGCTTCCTTTAGTTTAAATCAAAACCTATCCTAGGGTCCTCACGTGATGCAGAAGAGCAGTGTATGAAATCGTAGGAAACATGGCAATATTAAGTCAAGAAAAACCAATAATCCTTTGTGCGATTTTCTCTCTGCGTGTTGGGCCTACTGTACGCCTACCCACCTGGCATAGTCGACCCACCTGCGCAGGAAGAAGTTTAGTCAGCAAGTGACCTGATTATCATCGGCAGCAGTTTCTATCTCCCAAGGATGCAGATATACTCACAGTAGAGAACCCAAAAACGTGTTCCCTGTCCGAACTGCAAAACTCATTGCAGTCAATACCGCTTTGCGGCGGTGCAACAAAGGCTCGAGCATTCGCTGTTCAATTACTCCAGCTAAAATCTGGTATCTGTTGAGAGGTTCAAGAATAGATTGATAAGCACCAGGCTTGCAACAAATTTGCAGATGGTCACCGCAACTTTAAGGCGGTGAAAATATGCAGGTAGGCATTTGATACTCAATGCATATATATAGAATAAAAAAGTGCACAAGATTTGTAGTTATTGTATTAAGAGTGCCATAGCTCGCAATGGTCTAACAAAAAAGCCAGGATGACAAAATATAAAATGAAGAAATATGATGCATTTCTATTTGCCCACTCTATCAAAGTCCAAAAAAGAAGCTCTCGGGTACATGTTTTCTTACGGATTTTTTGCCCTTGGAAAAAAAATACTACCATATTATCAGACACGGCACGACACAAGAAACTCCTAATAAAGGAGTCATTTTGTGTGGGAATAAATAAGGCCGTCTACTTGTGGATCCAACATCAGGATAGGCAAAATAGAGAAGGTTCATGTAATATTCTCTTTTGTTTGTGTATTTTTTATCTTTTATGTATACTATATCCTAACGAATCCATCCCCACAAATTTGCAAAGGTGTATGTCTTAGACTCCTGGTATATTTTGTTTGCTAATATGTAATCACTCAACACAAATTGAAATAATTCTTACCTGAGATTACTAGAAACTGCCATGTATACACCATATGCAACACTAGTTTCCAAAATGGGAATATTTTCAATTTCACCAGTAGAATCCTCACTGATAGCTTTTCTTGCTTTTATAAGCGCATTGGTCACACCAGTGCCAATCTGAAAAAAACGGGCAACAGTATAAATTTACATAGTTTTGAAGAGGTGGATTGAAAAAGCAAAGATGGCGCTGACTAGATAACAGCTTCTGTTAAACGTTGGCCCTTTTTCTTATGATATTTGATGTTTACAGGTCTGAGCATACACCTATACTAAATCAATATATTATTAAGATTGTACATTTCAAGTCTCATAGTTTTCCATATGAAATTTGACCATTCATCACATACAAGCCTACAATTTCATGAATCGTCCGAGCATTTTTGAAATTATGTCCTTTGATAATTTTTTGAATTACTACTATCTGCTCAGCACAAATAAGTTCAGAACGGAAAATGATTGCTCCACTGCTGCCATTTAAAATTAAGTCAACAGAGTGCTAGTTGTGTCAAAAAGACATCACAACAGCATTCGGACGAGCTTACCAGAGAGGCACTAGTTCCAACTGCAAAAAGCTTAGCACCATTCCTCTGAAAGCAGACAAATTGTTAGTTCATATGGAGAAGATTGTTAAAGCTACAAGCAAATTATAGATGTGAGCAACAGAACAGAAAGTTCAACTTTACCACAATAGCTCCTACTCTCTGCAAAAGTGAGTATGATGACCCAGCCAAAGCAACCTACAGCAGAAATTTCACATAAGTTCACTTTCAAGTTTAAAAGCAAAAAACAAAGGGTAGACATTAGGAACTTGATCTAGTCCAGAGATACACTAAAATCATGATACCTGGAAGGCATTATCTGGGCAGTTGTAGAAGAATTTAGCTATGGCTCCAGCATTTCCGGCTATAGGTGGCTGCAAAGACACGGTTGGAGCAGGAAGCCATACAAGCATGAAATCTGCAACTATTGCCATGACCTGGAAAAGATTTGGAACTAAAGATTAAGAAATTTGTAAAGAGGAAATAAATAATAAATAAAAGGACTGACTATGCATTGGGTGCATGAAAATGAAAAATGGTTCAGTCAACGAATTGTAACCACGCAATTCAAATCCAATAAACATCATCATCTCCTTCCATTCCCCATCCATCCAAACAAGCAACTTTCTCTCTCCATGTGCGTGTCCCCCACACGCTCCCCCGCCTACTGTCGACCTACCTGCATCCCTGGCAGTGTCCTCGCTGCTGGCCCTGCCACTGCATACCCCATCCCACTGATTTGCCGCCTTCATGCTCCCCAACCATTGCTCTGCTCACCAGCAGACAATGGTTTGGGGCTGCAAGGGGTCACAGGCTGTGTATCTGAGCTTAGAAAGGGTTCTTGTTTGGCATACCAACAGTGATGAAGTAAAAGAAAGTCCAACAAGTTTTAAAGTACAGATGACATGCAAAAGTTCATTTGCAACAGCACAGATGCTGGTGTGTCAGGTAAGATTCCAAGCAGACAATGGTTTGCAGACTTGATAATGGCTTTAACATGATGACCATCATAAGTTAAATATAAGGTAGAGGCATATAGCGAAGTTGTTTCAGATTCAATTGCAAAGGAAATATTAACCCATGCTAGCATGCTTGAAATTTCACTATTTCAGGCTATCTAATTGAAATTTGTCAGAAATAACTGAAGATAATCCTTAAAGCTGTCCAAAATAATTATATTCCACATTCAAACTCAACTTATGCCAAGAGAATTACCTGACAACTCATACATAGAACAAAAGGAGAAAAAGCAAACATAAATATTATCCACAGAAAATCTATTTTATGTACTCCCTCCGGTTCAAAAACGAAGTCGTTTTGGACAACGACACGGTCTCCAAAATATAACTTTTACTTCTATTTTCTATAAAATTATTTACTAAAAGATAATATATTTATACTTTTATGAAAGTACTTTTTAAAACAAATCTAATTATATGATTTTCACATTTCTAAACTTAATAAGTTAAAACTGACTTCCTTTATGAACAAGACAGATTGTAGTATGTGGGCCATTTCTATATGATTATATAACAATAGAAAGCTTCAAGGATTACTCTCCCTCTCTCTATCTCTTTACATTTATGAAAGCTGATTTAACACCCACTGGCACAGGGTTATACATTAGCATTGTAAATGTTGCAAACTTTTGTAATTTGGAGAATGGATGGTTTCAGACTTTTTTTTTGTGCTAGATTGACCTCAAAGGGTGAGATTAAGAGTGAGCGGAGGAGCCTAATTTGTTGGTTTTCACTCAATTATCTTAAAAATGTATTCACATGAACATGAATGTGCCCCCACCTTGATGGTGCAGGCACTATAAATAAGAATAAATCTCAGTCCTTACGGGACAATGTTAATAGTACGATATATACCAACACAAATAAATTTCAAGATTACAAAACTGAAGAAAAATAGCTAGCTGATTATAATTGCAAATGCAAAAAGACTTGAGGAACCATACCACATCACAAATCACAAAGTCAAGCTCTTTGATGAATTTCTCCCTCCTTTTCTCATACTCTGCTGCAGTCTAGCAAAATCAAAAGGGTTATGCCAAAATAAAAGGAACAGAAAGGTGTAGCGTGAGCTAAAATGGCAAAACATTATGTTTTTAACTACAATGTCGTCAATGTAATAACAAGCTGCATTGCATGTACTTTCTGCTCTCAGAGCAGTTGATAAATATTCGCCATAGTTCCATATCATGTACTCCAAACAAATTTGAGCGCCCAAGAGTTTCCATCAAGTATTTGTATTTGACGGATAATACTATACCACATATAAAGACAAACAGAAGGCTGCCAGCACAAATTGGCTGGTGGACCACATAAGGCAAAACCATGATGTTGGTGAACCATGCTACTCCAGTCATTCCTAGTCCCAGAAAAGTGTATTATTTCAGTAATAGAATACTTAACGATGTATAAAGTATCATAACCAACGTTTTTCCTTTTTAGTCGAAAAAACATTAAGATTCCAACTGGATATGTTGATTTATTGAACTAACAGCATTTGGCTGTAGCATAAATCTAAATATTCTTGCCCCACCTTTAACTGAAAGGCCAAAACAAAAGCAACAGCGCCCAACCCAAGAGGCCAAGAACCCCC
>BCLG01000886.1:33432-58561 GCA_001602295.1 Zoysia matrella
TCTCTTGCCCTGCGCGCCGCGCCGCCCCACTCGTCTTGCGTCGCACAACAGCAGTGCTGCCCCAGCCTCAGGCCGCCGCGCCCCGCCAGATTATGGCCGCCGCGCCTCTACACCGCACCGCTGCGCCACCTGTCGTTGTTGTCCTCGGCGTGTGTCGTCCCTGACACGAGCCATCTCCGACCGCGCTGTTCCTCGACCTGCCTCGCCTCGAGCCGCGTTGTGCTCATCCTCGTCGAGGCGCGTCGTCCCTGACCGCGCACCGTCTCCCGTCCCGTCTCCGCGTCGCCATGCCTCGTCCTCGTCGTTCGTCTGCGCTGCGTAGCAGCCGCGCGTTGGCAGGCCGTTGTCCCTGCGCCTGATTTGCTCGTCATCGCCTCTAGACGCGCGGTCCTTGAGCTTGGCTGCCTTCGTCCTAGCGTCCGCGCACCGTCGACCCCAGTGCCTGTCCTCGTCGAGCCCTCGCGCCTCTGCGCTGACTCGTCACCGCCCGTCTTCGGCTTCGCCGTCCCCGACCTCGTCTCTGACCCTGCACCGAACCACGGCGCGCTCGCGTCCTCTACGCTGGTGCGTCCGTGTTCTCTGTCTTCATTGTCATGTCCAGCTGGTTCGCTGTGTCGGGAATAAGTCATGGTTGGCATTTGTTTTCAGATCGGTGGATCACCGCCCTTCTTCGTGTTAGGGCACCCAGGATCTGAGCTACACCGTCTTCACCTCAGCCCATGTTCCTGCAGCTTCTCTTCGACTCTTGCTCAAGTCTTGGTGAGCATCTCTGTTGCTCTGTTCAGTTTCTCCATTATTTCGTTTTGATCTGTGAGTGCTGACTCTTCGTCATCTTCCTTCGTTGGTCGGTTTCGCATCGAGCTACCGCATCGTGTGCAGGTTCAATTGGCCATGCTGTCGTTCCTAGGGTCAACTCACCGACCGTCTCGTCGGAGAGTTTCCCGTGCCATCGACGCCATCGGCTCTTCGTTGAACCAAGCCGTGGTGAGCTCTGTTCTCTTGTCTCAGCACCTTTTTGATCAGTTAGCAAAGTTCGTAAGTCATGGCTACGAGTTGGTGTTGAAGTCTAAGTTTACTGTTGTGTGGAGATCATTCCGCCTAGTCCAAGGTCATGTGGAGTCGGCTGTGATCGAGCCCAAGTTTGGGATTGTTCGGTCATGTCGAGTTCCGACACTGCTTTCACCTTCGGTCGTCATCCTTGCAGTCTTGCTTCAACTTTGGCTCAAGTTTTGGTGAACACTTCTGCCTCTTTGTTCCCTTTTCCAATGGTTAGGCCGACCCGTAGCTCGTCCAGTGTCCAGTTCAGTTTTAGGACAAAGACACGTTGAATCGGCTGTGTCCAAACTCTAGATTGTCTCTTGTGTACCGATCTATTGAGCTGTGGAATCCGATTTAGTTTTGGGGCAGGGACACGACAGTTTTGCTATGTCCAGATCCTAAATCGTGTTCTGCCAGCCAATCTATGTTCTGCTGTGATCGAGCCAGTTTTGGGTCTGGGACACCCGTGTTCAGCTGTGTCCTGACCCCAATCTGTTGCTGGTGGGTGCTCTGTGGATGTTCGGTTGGTACTGCAGCAATCGGCCTAGTTTTATCTCGTGGTCACACAAATTCGTCTGTGTCCAAGCTCTGTTTCTTGGGCTATCGGGTGAGTTGTGACTGTGTTGTGGATCACGCAGCCGGGGCCGTGTCTAGGCCTTCGGACATGCGCGCGAGGTTCGGTTGTGACCCAGCTCTGGGTCACATGACCATGACCGTGTCCAACCCCAGTTCGTTCTCTAGTCGTGCAGCCGGTGACCACCCCGTGGGTCACGCGGCAGGCACCGTGTCCAGGCACTTGGATACGTGTCCACGGTCGACGGTGACCCAGCTCGTGGTCACGCGGTTGTGACCGTGTCTGTACCTCAGTTCGCATGCAATTGGGTCGGGTGGTAATCGGTGCGGATCACGTGCCGATTACTGTGTCCTAACCCCAAGCCACGCGCAGTCGATCAACGGGTGATTAATTCCCAGGACACGTTGTTGTGACCGTGTCCTAACTTCAGATCACTCACGATCGAGTCAGTTGGTGATCTGGCCTCGAGACACGTTGTTGTGACTATGTCCCACCCCAGATCTTTATTGTTCGGGCCAACATGTGACCGAAGCCCTGGACACGTGCTATCAAGTCTGGACCCCGAATCTCACGCGTTCGGCCTAGTCCGTGTCCTTTCCTCGAGACATGATCGAGAGATCATGTCTTGGAGCCAGTTCTTTTCTGATCCGTGTATTCGTTAGTAGAGTCCTTTTTAGTAGTTGTTGAGTTGTTCTCTTCAATTTCTCACCTCTTTTTCATGACGTTTGTCTAGCTGGAGATGTTGCTAAGTTATTAAAGACCGTTCTGCATGAGGACCTAGATCCCGGATGGAATCTCAACTCACAAGGCAAGCCACGCTCCTTGGCCAAACTTTGATCCTAGTTTTTAAACTATATGTTTTGTTTGAAACTATAATTTACATGCTAACTGTTTTAAAATATGCTAGCAACATTCTAAGCCGTGCCTATTTATCATTCCACATATTATAAGCACTAGACCTGCTTTAGTACTATTGCTTTACGTTTATGCTTAGCCATGCTTAGTTACATATATTTATTATACTTCATACCTTATCACTATAAAATGAAATTTGTGTTAAATGCTTTTGAATTGTGATTCAAATGTATGCGTTTTGCAAATAACTTTATACATACTATTTAGCGGGGCAGAAAGGAGTTTGAGGTGCTGAGAGACTCTTGGAAAGTCCCTATGGGCGTATCTGTTACGGGCACACGTGATGTTCCGGCTTGTACCTTTCGAGAGGTTTGTTGCTTGTTGGAGTTGAGGTTGGAGAGAAAGCCTGCCCCAGCAATTAAGGACCGAGTCCTTTGAGCCTTGTACGCTCAGTCGATTTTCACGTTACCCTGTACGGGCAGAGGCTTGATCTTGAAGGTTGCTGAGACTTGTTGTTTATCTGTGAGTTGGCGGTGATGTGCTAGTGTGGTGTAGAGTTACGACTCCCCACATGATATCGAAATACCCCACTTGATCAGTGGTAGACTCCTCACAGCTCCAGGACCAGGCAGTGTAAGCGACTAGGATCTCTATCCTGGAGGACGGGTAACTCCAGTTAAAGATTGTGGATGGGTCTTGTATGTCTGGTGGGACCACAACAGTGCTTCCCGGCGGCACTTCTCGTATGACCAGGTGCATAAACTCTGCAGAGTTACAGTTAATGCGCATTGCCACGTCTTTTTAGAAGGAAACCCTCTGAGTTGTGCTTCTCATTGAGTAGTTTTGTTTTCTTCTCTCTACTTCTGTTTTGAAATGTTTTGGACTCCGGCCTTTGAGCTATGGCCGAGTGTGAAGATTACACCGACATTTAAAATGAACCGTTCGAGATAACGGAGATCCCTATGAGGTAAGATAATAAAACTGGACTGTTTAAAAATAAAACTTCTTGCATCTTAAAAATAAAATGTTTTAAACTTGTATTTAGCACTTGAGCCAGCTTTTATCCTTAAAATTATCCTTTACATGCATACATTGTTGTTAGGCAGCGCGCGTTTGCTGAGTATTCACGTACTAACGGCTTTTCACGCTCTTCTTTTTCAGAGGACAGGTAGAAGATCGTTCTCGTCTGCTTTTCAGCCGTGGTTTGAGGTTCGCTCATGCACTCGAGTTACCTGTGGAAGATGAGATTTGTCTTGGTCTTTGCTTCTGTTTATTGTTTCCGCTGCCGTTCCAGTTCTTGGATTCTCGATAGTGTTGTTCCGCATTGAGAAGTTCAATAAGTTTTAAGGATGATCCCATTGAATTAATTTATGTTACCCTTTTTTATTCATTCTATTATGATTTTTTGATTGCACACTTGTGATAAACGTGTTGGCCAATCTTTTAAGATTGGCGAAAGCACATAAGATCGGGTCTTACCGAAAGGTAAGAAAACCTGATCGTTACAGTTTTCATGACTAGTTGGGTCAAAACTTAGAGGTCTACATCGAAAACGTCGTCATTTTATCCCCTGACAATTCACTTTGTCCGTCTACTCTTAATCAATTTTTTGACTCAATTTACTCTCTCAAACTATTTAAATTGGTGCAGTCTACCTCCTCATACAATTTATCTTTTTTGTTTCTCTTTGTACAATTTGAATTTGATACTCAAATTTTGCATGGTGGTAGAAGATGCCATTCTCTATGTAAAAAAAATCAGATTGTTTTTTTTCAAAATAATATTCATAGTTTAGTAGCATCTAATAATATCATACAACTTGTATGTAAAATTACATTTAAAAAGTTTGGATGGAGTAAATTGAGCCGTTTAAAAGAGTAAACGGACTTTGTTCAGGGGAGTAAAATAAACTTTTTCCTTAATTTTTTTAAATATTTAAGCATCACTTGTTTGTTTTTTACATTTTATAATTTTTTGAATGTAATAAATAGTCAAACGTTGATTTCTAAAAGTAAAAAAAATAACTTATTTTGAAATGGAGGAAGTACATATACCAGTAATGCCCGCAGGGACCAACTAGCAAGGTACCTTTGCCTTTTTCTGAAATATCACATCTACCATTCTATCATCTATCTCACTTTCTCAAATCCTGTCAGAAGGCACTTAGAATAGGGATGCAAATCATCGGTATACTCACAAACCCACATCTAATACAAATTTAATGAGTAACCTACGAAAACTAAGAAAATTTATATTAGACGTGGATCTTGCAGGTACCGACTTGCATTTATACTTAGGAACTTAAAATGATCACAGGCCATTGAAAGTGAAAAGTTGCAGTAGCAGACCCTCATAAGTACTCCGAAGGAAGTCAGCTGCAACGATCACACAGATGGACCATCGAAGGACTGACTCTTCCTTAGGTTCCAGTGGAGACCCTCATGGATGCTTCGCAGGAAGTCAGTTGTGGAGTCCATTAGGCAAGCTGTGGGTACTGGCCACGGGGAAACACTGCAGATGAGCGCATCGCCTGGTCCTAGTTGAATCCTACCCTTGCCATCAAAGGATACCCAAGCTTGCCCTCTACTGTTGAATGGTACTTGCACGCGCAAGGTTACATATTCCGGTAATATCAAAGGCCTGAATGACAGTGAATGGGGACATATTGGCGTGAAAAGGATCCCCGGGACCTGTATACACCAGCAAAAGATAGCATTGAAATGATAATACAGACAACTTAAATTCAAAAGCCATATAATTAAAGAAAGAAATGACCCTTGCTCACTAAAAACCATGATTAACAAAAAAGGGCACGTCCTTTGAAAACAGTTAGCAAGCCTTAAAAAATTAAATTTGTGTTAGTTCTGTCAACAATCTCTGCCAATCTCACAAAACTCAGTTTGATTCTTCTTAATTAAATTTTATCAAATATCATGAGTTGTGTAACAGCACCGCTATTTATGCAGCATTGCATGCATATGTTGCATTATGTAACATATGAGAGTTCCTCACAAATGAACTGGATTAACCATCCACCTCTACACATTTAAAACTTTCAACACATAATGTAGAACATATAAATGAATAATCTACACACTTTTGGTGACATTTTGTGCAATTTTATAATGCTATGAAAATACGGAAAGCATTCACAACACGTGCCTACCTGTGGGTGAACCATCGATCCTCCAGCTGCCAATGAATATGCTGTGCTTCCAGATGTTGTTGATATTATTAGCCCATCTCCTTGTACCCGTGTCACAAAAGAACTGTCACAATAACACTCTAGATAGGTAAGATAAGATGACATTCCACGGTCAATTGTTACTTCATTTAGTACTAGAATTGGTTCCTCAGTCTTGACTTCATCCTTCGCCATATCACGGATTACATGACACTGTAGGCGACTCCTCAGTGTGATGCTAAAAGGACCCTTTAGCACATTGCCCAGACATTCACGATATTGCTCGCTTGCTTAACTCAAATTAAGGATTAAGCACTGAACATAAAGATCCTTTTGACTAAAAAATTGATGCTACAGTTCAAAATATAAGGTGCAGTGGCACAGAAAACTATAAATGTCCTCACTGTCACTTATTTGGTTTCTTAGCTGGTGCAAAATTTTATATTAGTGTAAGAAATCTTTAGGGTTCCCCTCTCAAATGAGGAGCATTAGCCAAAAGGACTACAAACTAGAGATCTTTCACAATCTGATGACGTGATGTTCTATGAAATCTCAACTGTATCACCCAATTTACAGTACTTTAAACTTATACCCTAAGCTCAAGAAACGGATAACAGGTCAATTTCTCATTGTGTGTGCAAGTTGGACACTAAAAACTTGGAGATGCTAGTCTACGTGGCTAACAGATCAGGTTCATGTGGGCTGCCTACATGTTTAAAGAACGACAAGTTATTCTAGTGCATTCAGTCCCAGGTATACAATTGAAAATACATTGTTATCAAGCATTCAAAGATGATGATGGAGGATACGGAAGGGAGTCATGAAGCCCAATGATCCAAGAGAAAATGCAACAACAGGGGGAACTGGCCCTTTGAACAGTGATGCAGCCTGTCAAGAGATGTCTAATCAGTTGTCTAGCTTGAGTAGATTATAAAAACAAGGCATAAGTACTGGAAATTGCTAGCAAACAATAAGATGATGATATTTTTCAACTTTTACTGTGAAAAGGTTATAGACCTTGTCATTTGAATGTATTAAGTTAACAAAAATATAAAATAGGGCCAAATCAATTCTTTCAATTCTAAAGAACTGATATTCAATAGAGCAAATCAAAGCCTACCTAATGAATTTCTACGCACATAGGAATTAGCACAATTAGGATATATATTACTAGTTTTATTGTGTTTTAAGAGAAGGGATATTGCCAATTTGTTTCACTAAAATATTGCACTGACCAAATGGGATTACTGTGTAGAATACTCGCACTAACCACAAAATATCCACATTCAGTAATTTTCACATAAGTGGAACAGCATACCCATAAAACAGTTCCATCACCACCAAGAGTAACAACTAGATCAACTTTTGTGTGCAATGCCTTTATTTCCTGATCTGTTGAAATATTCAAATTAATTGGACAAAACAATGACAGGGTTCAGCACAATACATAAATACATAAAGATAGCGTAAGCCATTTAAAATAATAATAAAATTAACAAAAAAACATAGGAAATTAGAGGAACTTTAGAAGGCGCAATCCACTGATTGAAAAAGGAAGGGTGTAATAGTTGACCCACCAAATCCCTAAAAGCATGTCAGTAACAATTGTAAGCACAAGCTGACAGCTGATGATTCTCTAGTGCACTTTGGTCGTTGTATCTTATTGATAAAATATATAGCTTATCTCACACTGAAATAGCTTTTGCTGAAGGGAGGAATAAAGTGCTAGAGATAATTTGATTGGATAGCATTTACCTCCCATTACAAATGCAACCGCCAACAAGACAACTGGATATGAGATGAATGGATGGCACAACATAACGCAATAAACTCTAGGGCCAGAATTTGTATTCTGCCTAATGTTAATTTTAATAATGCTTGGTAACATTGAAGGTCCATAAGCAGAACGGACCAGTTAATTAATCTATGCAACAAAACTATTTAAAAAAAACACCTGCGGGGGATAAGACCATCCCCACAGTATTGCATTAAGAAGACCTTCTCACGCAGGTCAAGAAAATCCATAAGCCCCTGCCCGCTCTTACACAACAAAATCGTAGCCCGTGTGAGAATGACCAGCAACCTAAGCTGAGCCTTAGACATGTGCTTTGGTGTGGGACAGATGAGGGGATTTTTTTTACCTTCATCATGAAATTTATTCCCATGGAGAGTCGAACTCACAACCTGAGGGTGCTACTGAGTCTCCTTAACCACTATGCTAAAGGCCCTTTGGCACAAGATTATTTCAGTAATTAGGTAGTTCGGAATTTCTTTTGTGCTTGGGTCGTTGTAAGGTAATCATTAAGGCATTTTGTGCAATCTAGCTTAATAGTGGTTCTAGCTCGATCAGGCCCTTGGATTGCTAATAAAGCAGTATTTAATTTTCAAGCCTTATTGTTTTCTGAACTCAAAATATATCCTAAAATTCTTAGTAGAACACAGAAAATGCTTCTGATATATAGAAAAAGGTACATACCATTATCCCACGTCTGAATAAAGTTGAAGTATGAATCTTCACTTAGTAGTTCCTTGCTAACTCGCGGCTCCACGAACACATTTACATTATTGTGCTCTTTAAGCCATCTACGGAAAATATACATAACAATTAGCATAGGTAATACAAATATGCATATAAATACAAATTCATGACACAGTGTTGCTATATATAATGCAGAACTCCATGTAATCGAACAAGTGAAAGCCTTTATGGAAAATCATGTAAGGACCATACCTAACCATTTCAGCGCAGAGAGCATGCACAGAGTTGGAATTGGGTTTAGTAACAAAAAGAACAGTTTGCGGAGAAGATTCCCATTTTAACAAAATCTGAAAGCACAGTAGTGGTTGTCATGTGATGCAGCAGCAATTACATTATCTAAAAGATCGCTTAGGCAGTGGAAACAGATAGAAAATCCTGTTAATATGGATCACACTGAATATATATGACTACCTGCTTCTTGCTACGCTCTGTTGTTTTTATGTCACCTTTCTCAAAAGACACAAAGTCATGCTTGTACTGACCGTTCTTATCCCCATCGCAGCCCCATGAAAGTCTAAATGGTGCCTGCACAACCAAAGATAAAAGTATCCTTAATGTTTATGGAAAAATAATTTTCCTGAAGACAACATGTTCTTCATATGACGGGGCTTCGCTAACAGATTGATGCATATGAACATTTGTACACATAGAAGAATTTGAAATAAAATTAGCAACATGCTGGAACTTGGGTGGCAACCTCAATGGCCATAGTTGACATGCAAGTTTCACAAAATTTCTTTGTACTCTAAATAGGAAACATATACACAGATAAGAGTATGATCCACCAGTGGATACAAATCATTTAAATATGAATTTTGGTTCTTAAAAAAGTATGAATTTTGTCACATGACATTGTTTATCATTTGCAGTGCAATACAACAAAATAAGGATACAGAGTACAGACAACACTGCAACAAATGATATCTGTGAATACATCAAAAAATCCCAGCCTATTTATATAATTTTTTTTTACCCATATTCTTGTTTATTCTCTTAAGGTAATCCAGCAGCATTAGATGATGGAGTATTGCAAATGATTTCAATTTAGCAACAAGACTAGTTACATAAACAAGAGGAATTGTTGTACCGAAATTGTAAAGGAAATTATTGCCCAAAGGGTACCTTTCTTCCAACAATATTTTCAACCAATTTCTGGTTAGGTCCAGGACATCGGTCTTGGAGTATTTGATGTGAACAGATCCCATGGTTTCCGCAACAATTTGTGTTATTAATCTGGGCAGTCTCCAAAGTCAGTTCGCAAGCCGCATGCTCTAACTTGTCCTTTCTATAGTTATTGCAGCCTGCATATATTGCTATTTTAGTTCAAGGTATCCTTTTCCTAGTGAAGCTTCAACTGAATTGTAAAAGAGAGAGATCAGTCACCACCACTGAACTTGTTAACACCACTACAACTCCTGGAAGCGAACACGCCCAGGTGCCTTGGTGAGGATGACGATTGTCTGATGCTCTGTCGCTGTGAAATGCCGTTGCATGAAGCAAGAACCCTGTCTTCCATGACTGGACTAAGCACGCTGACACGGCCTATCATTTTTCTGGGAATGCATTGAGGAACAGCATTGTCCTCAGCTGCACAATGACAGAGCATCCATTGGCCACATCCTCACCAAGGCGCTTGGACGAGCAGCTGCGCGTGAAGATCGGTGTCAACATGTTCAATGGTAGCAACTGCATCATAGTTTTTTTTTTTTTTTTTGCAACTCAAAGAAATCATTGATATAATCACCCAGGAGTACATTCCTGATTCCTTCGCAACTCGATGAGCGACACAAGCTGGGGCTTCTTGCCACTCCCACAGCCTGCTATCATCTGATTCCATCATAGTATTAAGGAAAGAAATATTGTCATATTCCAGCATGACAAAATGTTTCCCTGTTTCTTTTACATATTTTTTATTTGTTGTTGTTGCCCTGCACATTTTGTAGAGCTTGAAAGCATGCTCATTCACACAGAAATGCATCATTACCTGACGTCCAGCAAGAGTGTGGTTGAGGCTAAAGCACAATTGAGTATATGGAAATACAGCACATAAAGGCCAGCTTCACGATTAATTCTTTATTTTCCTAAAGTAGTTGAGCAATATGCCAGAAAATCTAGCCAGTTTTTTTTCATACTGGCATTTTTATTTTGGTATATTGTTCAACTATTTGAAGGAAAACAAAGAGCTAACTGTGTCAGTTAACCTTACTTGAGAGGGATGCCCATATACTCAGTCGTGCCTTTGCCACATCCACAAATTGCCGTACAAAAGCTTAAGACGTGCTGCCACATGAACAAGCATGTGTCAATCTCTACAAAAAAACATGAGGACAAACATGGAAGCATGATGGACTGTGCAAACATTGCAAGTAAAGCAAATTATAAAAAAATGGAAACAACATGACATGCTGGAATATGACATCAGAAGTTTTGTTTCTGGAATCCATATTAGTCAGCTTCTTGTGACAAGTTAACTAAAAATTGTGCACAGAATGTAGAACTTCTGTACAAAGGACCGTACTGTTCTTGTGAGCACTACTTTGAGCATATAATCTTAGAGGGACAAAAACTGCAAATATCAACACTTCTTCGGAGCAACAAATAATAATCAATAGTGAACACATTAAATGGCACATGATACAAATCTACAACTCCAGAGGAAAATTATAAACCAGTATCAGGTTACAACAAGATCCTCACACAGCCTGCTTGTCATGAGGCTTCCCGAGGAATACAATCAGGTTACGACAAGATTTAAAGCACAAAGTCCAATAACAGTAATGCCAAGACCAAGATCAAAATGTTTTGCACTTAGGATTCCAGGATGGGCCTTCATGTGAGCAGTTGGAGCATTTAGCTCATATGATTCATGGAAATAGAGCATGAAGGTACATGACTACATCTCTTTATTTATTTAATGAAGAATGGTCATGATATTCTCATATACTTAGACATTAGAAGTATAAAGATTAGATGTGAGAGACAAGGGAAGCGCTGGAAATCCTAAGCAATATGCCATACTGTTCCTCAAACAGGTGTACAAGTGTTTTGTTCCTTACATCCAATTGACACATTATTATATCCTTCTAGACTAATAGTCTGAATTATGTTTAATAAGTGCTTTGAACAAGTATAGTTAATGGTGCTTTAATTGTGTAAAACAGACCTTTGGTTACATCATGATGTTTGTGTTCCTTTGCTTCCATTTCTAACTCATATTTGCGCTTCCATTCAGCTGCTTCTGCTTGAGCAGCAGCTTTCCCTTCCGCAACTCGTCGCAAGGTTTTCGCAACAGCTTCCATTTGCAAAGTGCAAGTCATATTAATAACGAGAAAAGTAGCATAAATATCGCAGAAGAATGCCATACTTCAAATTATGGCACTAAGTATTCGCAGTATTACTTCTCATAGCTTCAGAGAACTCAACAAGGTGTGCATCAGTTGATCTGATTGGAGTTTGAGGAATGAAGGCATAAGCTGCCTTTTCTGATTCAGTAGAACTAACTGTGGCGATGGCTCCATTTTCAACTTGATATGAAGTAGCCACACTTAGGCTTATTTTCTTATCACGAACCTGCAATAGAGAAATGACATTTAGTGAAAATGACATGACATTTACTGACAATAGGGAATAAGACAAGGATAACACACTTTACAGGCTATTTAAAATCAATTATTATTACACGTCTAGCCTTTCTAATAAGTATTCTATTCCCAACGTGTGCCTACAATTATGATTACCAAGACACCGACACTAAGTATAAGTTAACCAAATATTTCAGTCCTCCACAAATAGGTTATTTTATTGACTAGTAAAACTTTTGTTCTCAAATATAAGATGAATACATGAGATAACTTAAAGAGGCCATGTTTACTCACACCATATATGAACAGTAATGTTGTTCTAGGGAACAGTAACAACGCTGTGAAAGATGGTAAGGCTGTAGAGCAATTGCCATTTGCATCCATGCTTTTTATGCAAACTAGTAGTCAGTGTGTTTTTTATTTCAGTCCTCCACAACGTTTAAACTTTTCCATTGACTAGCAGCAATTATCTCTTTCTCGAAAATATAATAAATAATTAACCGGACAAGGTTGTGTTTGGCAACCGTTTGTTTCCCAAACCCTTTCTTCCCAATATACAAACGCCACCTATATTCTAAACCAGCCCAGTAGCGACGTTAGAGACTCGTCGTGATACTGAGATAGCCGTATTGCCCAAACCAGAGAGAGATCTCCACCAAAATTCACCGTGCAGCACCACGACCCCACGCCACCGCGACCCCGTGAGGACAAGAATAACCGCAATTCCGAAAAACATTAGTGCGCAGAGATCACCCATATCAACCAAATTTCCTCCAGAAACTAAAACGGCCGGGATTCTCAACGGATCCAATCGCAAACCAGACACAATATAAGGAAAACTTCAGAGGCATGCTGCAGCGCGCGCGTACCTCCCCCGTGGCCGCGAGATCATCGTCGGCGGACATCGCCGCGCCGATCCAGCTGCCGTCCTTCCCTCTCACCGCGCCGTTTCGAACTCCTTCCGCCGAGATGATGGCGCCGACGGTTGTGCTCACCTCGGCCCCGGTACTGGGATGTGATGCCCCGCAGAGGCGCGCCACCGCCCGCGCTGTCCGGTTATGCGTTGGCCACGGGTGTGTTCGGCCGCGGGCCGTGGTGGCGGGAAAGTGTCAGGTGGGCCCTTGTCACTGTAGAAGCAAGGAGACGATGCGAGGCGGGACTCCTCCGACGCGTGTCGCCCGGTCTGGGACCGTCTGGGTGTTTGGGGTGGTGGGTCCGCAAGGCAGTGGCTGCCTAATTCGCAGACATCTGGTAGGTCCATATGCACTGGGGTTGTTATTAGGAAAAAGTGCTATTTTAGTCCTTAACTTTTTTATTTGTGCGGTTTTATCTCTAGTTACAAAATCAGATACCTGCAGTTCTCTAACTTTCTCATTTTTGTTGGCAGATTTGGCCGGTGGTTTTGGCCGATGTAGCATCCACGTGGTAGTTTCCTCCTACATGGCAGCTCCACGTGGTGGTTTTCGCCCTCGATTTAGACTAATTTTATTTTAAATTAGAAACAAATACTTAAAGACTTTAAAAAATTATAAAACTTTGCAGAAATTTAAATTATTTTATAGAAAACAAATTTTATTTTAGGATCAATTTAAAATTTGAAACATATTTTATTTTCAAATTATAGAAATAAAAATAACTATAAAAAATAATCGAGAGCTCTAAAACCACTAGATAAAATTTTATTTTTCTAAATTCATATAATTCTTAAAATTTTCATTGTTTCACATGCATTTTCTTTAGAAATTTAAAATTTCACATTTTAAACTTAATTCAAATTCAAAATTCAAACAGGGAGCTGAGTCACCGCTCCGTTATAAATATATGTTTTCTGAATTTTATAAAAATAAATCTATTTCAAATTTGAAGATAAGTTAGTTGTTCCTCGAAAATAGATTTAGAAAGTTTCAAATTCATTTGAGTTTGAAAATAAAAAAATAATCTGCGCAGATAAGAGTGGTGCCGCATGCTGCGTGCATTGGTGGCCTTTGGGGCTCTGCTCACGACAAAAAAGCAACGCCCTTTTTATGGAACAGCTTCCGGCGGCGAGACGGCGGCGATCATCCAGCATTTGTAGAAATAAATCAGAGTTTAAGACATTTTGCCTCAAATTTTTTTGAACTCGGATGAATTTGGAACTTTTTAAATGATAGACCTCCTTCCAAGGAACAACTTTTGTTTTGCACTAGTCTCCAAATTTGAAACATATTTATTTTTATAAATTTTGTAAAACAGATTTATAACAGAACGGTTACTCAACTTCCTGTTTGAATTTTGAATTTGAATTCAAATTCAAAATGTGAAATTTTAAATTTCTAAAGAAAATATATGTGAAATAATGAAAATACTACGAATTATATGAATTTAGAAAAAAATAATAAAATTTTATCCAGTGGTTTCAGAGGTCTCGATTATTTTTTATAGTTATTTCTAATTCTAAAATTTTAAAATAAAATATATTTCGAATTTTAAATTGGTACTAAAACAAAATTTGTTCTCTGTAAAATGATTTAAATTTTGGCAAAGTTTTATAATTTTTTGAGATGGTTAAATATTTGTTTTCTAATTTAAAATAAAATCAGCCTAAATTGAGTGCCTAGATCAGCGAAAACACCCGTCTCGAAAGTCACGTGGATACCGCATCAGCCAAAGCCGCTGGCGAAATCTGTCAGGACCAAAAATAAACGGGTTTGAAAGTCAGAGAAGCGTGGATATCCGGTTTTGTAATTGGGCATCAAAACCGCACAATGAGAACTGAAATAGTACCTTTTTCCGTTATTATGCTTCAGTCCCTACAGCCCATAGAAAGCCTAATTCAGCCCAACAATGCTACTGGGCCAAAAGCAAATGATAGGAGCCCAGTTCAGCTTTCAACTCAGCCAAGCTTTCCGATCTCGAGGCCGTCCGCCGTCCGCCGTCGCCGACCTCTCCCCAGTCTCTCTCCATGGCCGACGACCGAGCAGCCGCCGGCGGAGACGCTTCTCCCCAGGCTCCTCCTCTCCCTTCTGCGGCGCCGAGCAATCCACCCGTCGATGCTTCCTCGTTCACCCACACGCCGTGCTACTGGTAAGTGGTAACCGATCCCTTTGCCCCTAATCGTGATATGTAGTTGCTCTCAGCGTCTCATCGGATTACGCAAGCATGATTCCCGCAAGGAATTCTTTTTTCCTTGTGAGTAGGAAGTGACAATTTATGTACTTAGAGTAGTTTGGTAGAACTTGGAAGGGCTACTCTTTCCTACCCACTTGTTTGTCTATTGGAATTGAAAATAAAGGCGATGCCACCTGAAATTTGAGAGCGTCTCCATTATACGCGAGAGAAGTGAAACTATGATGTGACCTCTGTCCCTTGGCATGGCCTAGAAACTATGTGTACATTTTGTTGCATTATCTCATCATGCGTTATTCCCTTCAAAAAATAGGTAACTTAATCTAATCATGCACCTTGATGAGGTGCTTTTTGCTGTAATATTCTGCAAAGATTTGAGGTTGGATAAGGTTGTCTTTCATACTATAGGGTAGTGTTGATGAATACACAAGATTGGGTACGGCCTCATGACAAATTGGTTATAGAGATAATCAGCATTCCAAGCATATTGTAATTACGATTGTGAAAGACTTATCAGCAGTGTCTGGTAGAATTTTTTTTATGATAGAAGAATTTGAAGCGAACAGATTCCTACTTATAATTGCTTTATCAACTTTGGTCTGTTGTTTAATAGAGTTTGGTTAGTAATATAGGAAGCATCGAAGCAACCTATGTTTTCATCTACCATAGATGGAAAGATTGAGGTCCAAAATTATTAAATGTGATGTATTAGTAGGTTGATCTGTGGCTGTCAACTTTGTGTACCATGCCCATGTCCATAAAGGATTTAAGATAACTACTATTTTAACATCCTGCAGTGCTTTAATATCCATTTCTGGGTTTCAAATATTCGGTGGGATGGCTCTATGATGGCAAGATGGTAAAAAAAATGACTTAGCTTCTACCTTGATAGATGTTACTTGTTCCCAAGTTGAGAAAAAAGAAAGTAGAAGCCAACAAACCATTCCATATCACTAAGATTGGAAATTAATAATTCAATATTTGTATTTAATATACAACACTTGTTATCTAGTTAGAAGTATCAGATTATAGTAGACTTGTTCTTTCCTTCATAATTTTATCTAATTTGTTGGTCAATATTTCTGAGTTTAATGCAGTAGACCCTATGATTTACTTAGCATGTACATATGATACACGGGAGGATTCCTCGACCACAGTATTAGTTTTGACATATTGCATAAAGCATCCAATCTGTCGTGTATGGAATGTAACTTAATTTTTTTTCATTCTTTTGTATTTTACATTGTTTTTTCTCCTGTGATCAGCAATTTTCCAGTCAGATTTCAGAGCACTACGCTGTTTGTACAGACTAACAGCTGGGTTTCATTCCAACCTGTAGTGAAGAAAATGTTTACTTGCTATGTACGGAGTTGATTAGAACTGGAATTGCAGCTCCAGGGGGCGACGACCTTTATGTTGTTTTCATATCAAATGAGAGAAAACAGGTGATTTCGTTGTACATTATTCTATTGCTATAGACCTTGTTTTCTCTGAGTTTAGGTTGCCCTTTCATCTTGTGGGTATTTGTAACATACTGTTTCCTGTACTAGATTCCTCTCTGGCATCAAAAAGCAAGTAATTCTGATGATGGATTTATCTGCTGGGATTATCATGTGATCTGCATCCAGGTAAAGCCAGTTTTGACCAGAATAACATTTTGGGTTGGTTTAGTTTAGTAAGTCTGCTGACATAAAAGCAGTGCATTGTTTATTGTTTAGCATCTCATTACTTCTTTTGTGTGCATATGGAAGTCTAGGCGAAGCAATGAAGAAGTTTTTTACCTTGTTTGGGACTTGGACTCTGATCTTCCTTTTCCTTCTTCATTTACCCAATATGTTTCTAATGCAATTCGACCATTATCATTTGGCGACTCTGTGTATAGAAGGTAAAATCTCTATTATTGTGCTGCTGGTGTAATTCTTTTTTTTAAAAAAAATATGAATTATGATGCACTTATGTGGACCAGTTAGAAGGGACCATGTATACAAATATATGTGTACCTCCTCCCCACCCCCCCCCCCCTTTTTTTTTTGTGCAGGTGCTTTATTGTACTTTTTTTTCGCTGTTGTTTCTAATAGCTTCTGCATTCTAATGTTCCTCCATAAATTGTTAACAGGCTTTTCCGTGTGATTCATGCTCCTATGTTTCTTCGATCATTTGCATCAGATAGAAGCCACATGAAAGATGCCAATGGGAATTGGGTTCAGTTACCCCCAAAATATGAACCAATTGTAGCAGAAGGTATTGAATTTATGCCATAATCATACCATTTTAGACAAGCTTTATCACAATTATATGTTTTTTCTTTTTGTTTTGAAAACAAATTGTCTGCAACATCTTAGGTCAGTTACCTAAAGGACTGAAAGATAAGTTGAGATCAATTACAGTTGAAATTTCAACTTGATTCCTTGTCCGTGGATTATCCACAACGCATTGCTCATTCCGATTGTTGTTTGTATACCTGATGTACTTCTACTATAGCACATAGATCATCCTTTTTTGTGTTTCTTTCTGCTTATTGCAGACGGAACCACCAATAACCTTAATGAGTACATTGCAATGTCTATGGATGATGTGATAGACTTGGAAAGTATGGTTAGTGATGTTTACTTCAATAAGCATGGTGTGGTGGTAAATGAAATGGTCCTGCCTAAATTCTTCTCTCAGCTATCTGGTCGACGTCCTTAACAAGATCTCTTCAAGTTTCTCAAGGGGTGTCAGAGTTTTCATTTTATGGGTTGCACTCTCATTTTTAAATGAGAGGTTACAGTCAGGCACCCTAATGCCTTTGTTGAGTACTTGAGTATGTGGGAGGGATTCGTGACCTCTTTTGAAACACATGCGTTTTTAGTGCAAGTCCCGGGTCGATGTATTACCAGGCCATACTTAGCACATTTTTGTGCTGTTAGTTTAATTGCTGTTTCGGAAAATATCCTATAAATTTTGAGGAGTCTATTAGGCTCAGTTAACTCAGTGTGATGTGAGTTAGCCAACCTGTATTTGCCTCCTCTACATAATTGTTGAAGGTGTTGTCTCCAATTGCATTTTTAATCCATGAGAATCTCACAAAGTGATATTTATTTTGTGAACTACATATTTAATCGTCATAAGTTATTGAAAGTTACCTGGAGAGGGGTGAATAGGTAACATAAAATAATTTCTGCAAATTCAAACTCAATGAACAATTAGACCACCGAACAGTTCGGTAACTTGCCGAACACTTCGGTCAGACAGGAAAAATGACGAGATTTGAATCTAAGCAAGTTCTAACAAATTTCACTTAAATCAAAAGACTAGATAGTGATATAGCAAGCAGATCTAAGTGAAATAACAAGTTAGAAACTAGTTAGCAAGTAGATCCAAGCAAATAGATGAAAATAAACAATAAGAACAATATGAACATGTAAGAGAGAAACAAGCACAAGGAGACACACGATTTTTCAATGAAGTTCGAGTTCACGAGGAACTCTACGTCTTCTGTTGAGAGATTCACAAAAGAACTTGATCTCACTCGATTCTTTCTCGCACTCAACCAACCACAAAGGTGAATTTGGGTTCTTTACCAGCAAGTTCCGTTCGGGGAGGTGATTTTCGGGGCGTCACCACACATGTTGGGAGCTCCTAGGCACGCCTAGCCGCCGTCTATGAGTAAAAGCTCCAAGAGTAACAAACACAAATCAAAGCTCGACGGTGTCTCAAATGCTCAATTGGAGTTAATCAAGCTCTCTCACAATCCCTAACTCAAATCTTACATCTTACAAGCTTAGGTTTTAGAAGAAAGTGGGAGAGTATTTTTTTTAAGCTCAAGAGTGTTTTTTTTTTCTTTCAAATGTGAGTCGCCAGCCCTCTCAAGTGGGGCTAAAAGGGTATAAATACCTGAGCTCCAAAAAGTAGTCGTTGGACTGGAAGTACACTGATCGGACACTCTGGCACTTTACCGGACCCTCCGGCAAGCCCTCTCGAGTTGCGAAGCTGGAGCCACCAGAGTCTTCGGCACTGTGTCGGACACTCTGACAAGCCTTCTCTGTAAGCGAACTGTCAGCGGACTGCTAGGCTACCGGAGTGTCCGGCACTCGGGTTAAGACTTTAAGTCTTATCGAAGACTCCGACAATGTACCAGATACTTTTGAGACTCCAATTTTTGTGTCCCCTTGATAGTACAGCATACCTAGACTAAGAAAAGATAAAACTAGAGTTTTTCCATTAGAATAGGCTCCGTAAATTGATCCAAAGAAATTGAAAGGTTTCCCTTCTCTTTTATAATTCTTTTTTTCTTTTTAAATCTTTCACGCTGTCAAAACACTTAGCAAAAGTCATTAGTTCCTTAAATGGTTCTTCATCATCCATCAAACCCCACTAAGGGGTCTAGATGCACTTTCAGTTATGCTATATATACCAGGTTGAATCAATCAGCAATCACCCAATTAAACTATTAATGCATGCTGATTTTCATGTAATTATTGGCTCCACAAAATTCATTCTGTCAGTTGCCGTTAAAGATTTGTTTATTTTCTGGACAACGGAAAAGACTTCCTGCCTCAAAATGGGAACAAAATTTATGAACCTACAGGGTTTAGCTCACCTGAGGTTTCTTAAGAGAGCTAATGGACGCTATTCCACACAGTTAGCAATATCAGTCAATCCAGCATGCATTATGTATAAGAGTTTAATCACAAAGGTGTTGGAGATGTAACTCTTCCGACAGACAAATCATTTTTCCAGAGCTCGACCTCGCTTGAAACAGGATGACACGCAAGCAAATTGTGAGAAACGTACATCTCAAAACCTTTAATCGTCCCCATGGTTTGGATTGCTAAAGGTTCAGTTTCCTCGGGGCAGCCAAGAAGACATCCTGCCGCACAAACAGAGCCCAAATTTCTTAGTTGATAATATTTTGAGCTCACCTGTAAGATGGTAACACTTCCATTCCATCAGAAGTTGAAATGGAGCTATTATATTAACTGTTCTAAAAAGTTTATTAGACTAGTCAGTTAGAACCCGAGAAATGTTGAAAACGACAGATCTACGTGTTCACCTGATTCTGAACTCTTAGGTGACAGGTTTCATCATAAAGGTCTTGGACCTGTACCTATTGTAAGAAACCATTTATATATTTTCTTAAATCACTTGGCTTCAAACGTGATGGTAAATAGAAAATGGTGATAGATATTGAATTGAATGTGAGAAACTTGCGTCTCAGCTGTCCCAACTGTTCGGTTCAGACAGCCAAAGGTCCAAGCTGCCAGAGGAATCCATGAACTAAAATCGATGTCAGACAAGGGAAACAGCACTAGTCTTACCTGATGGCAACATTCCAACCGGATAGACTATCTGAACATTGTCAGGCAGGCGTATCATCATGTCACTGATCACCTACTTTCTGAGTGAAGACAACTGAGGAAACTGTGACACAACCCGTGATAGGTCATTGGTTCTGCTGGGCGAAGACACTGCCACGCAGCATGCGACGGGGCCAGGTCCATTGCTCATTGCACGCTGCTTTCCGCACACTAGAACCAAACGCAACGACAACACTCCGGGCCCTCGGACACAGGCCATTAGCAAGAGTACAAAACTCTGGCCTGCCAAGAGGAAAACAACAGACTGGTGCCAAGTCCCACGGCAAATTTTACGGGAGGTGTCAGTTTCTCCAATCGCAGACGGACAGGTGAAAGACACCAGAAGTTTTGTTGGACTATCAGCAGCTGAGCAACCAAAAGAACAGGTGAAAGTACCGTGAAAATTATTTAGGATCATGAAGCTGCAGTTAGTGTAACAGGTACAGAAGGAATTAAACTTGAAGGGCACGAGAGACGAGCGTAAAAAGTTTGGGTTATTAATCTTGTTGCCTAGCTGATGGACTGAAGTGGTAGGAGAATTGAGTGCGCTCTGTGGTCGCATAAGGCAGCTAATATGGCAGTTTAAAATATAGGGTAAAATATTTTATCATTAAAAAATTAGCCGTTGAGGGAATGTATTATAAACAAGTTTGAACCTGTGCTAGGCACCCGCTCTTTTTTCAAACGCCGTGGAAGAACTACCATATTCTAATCATCAATTCTGTGGGCTTCACAGTGGAATTCTGCAAATGGTGATAGTAACTTCAACTAGACTGTTCGCAATTTCGTTTTGCAAGTCCCAGCCAGAAGTTGACTTTGCCTCGTCAAATCCTGAAAGGCTAGGTAGGACGTTCTTGTTCTTGCAAAAAAAAAAAAAGGCCCTTATTTTGGCCAGGAGCATTTGATTCTATCAGTAGCTTTCAGGTATACTGTTCACTCCATCCACGAGTAGAGTGAAATTTGATCATTTTCAAGGCAGCAGCATCCTGTTCCTACCTCCCACGTTCCCATGCTCAGTCTCGATCACCTAGTACAGGACCATACTCCTAGTCCTAACTTTGATTCCTACATGCACGTTTCCAAGTAAATACACCGCAGATTTGACAACAATGTGATACAGATGTGTGTGAACAAATCATACTACCAGCATGTGCCATGACAAATTAACACTGCACTGCATTTTTCTCTCTTCTATTTAAGATCACGTGGATAACGCAATCACCTGTTTCCCTCAATGTCAGCATTCCAGAACACATTTTCAGTTAATGAGAAAATGAAAGTGGAGCTAGTACAGCTAGACCTTGGAATTTGGATATGTACCCCCAGTGTATTGAAGAATGAAATTGAACTCACATGATAAAGCTCACTGTTGGGCGATCCAGTGTGTTGGACGGAAATGTGCATTTGCTCAGTTGCTCCACACAGTTCATGTGATGCATATGTTAGAAATAAATGCACCATTTAAGTATAGACAAGAATTTTGTGCTATTATTGCAGGAGCCCAATCGAAATATATTGTGCGAAGTGGATAAGACTAGGCAACGGCAGATCACTATCTCTTGACTATTATTGATGCCCTTTACAGAATAAAACGTTGCACCTAATCTTAGCAAAGCAGCAGCGTATGGGGATATCCTCTTGTTTTCAATGTAGGCAATAAAATGAAGCAGTACTAATAGCTGGACTGGAACATACGACTATATACGAACATAGAGCATCGTAGGAGAACATGACCTGATTATGTACCTTCTCATGGTGAAAATGTCAGAATAATCTTTCCTAACATCCAATGCAGCTACCTGCCATCATGCCTAGATACAAATCAATTTCAGCACTTGAATGATTCCTGTACGAAGGCAGGGAAAAGAATCAACCAAGGAATACAACAACACTACAACTAGCCATCATTTGGAAGCTCCATCAGATTTGGTTTGAAGCAACGAAATGACTACCAGTTGCCTAATTGGAATGTGAATGTTCTACCATCTAAATGTCTACAGCACTCTGTTGTCCCGATTTCAGGGTCCAGCCATTCATTGCATTGGCATACCACCGAAGATTCAATTGCAGCGGTGTTGATGTCGCTTGCTGGTTTTCCAACTGGTGGATCATATTGCCTGGATCTGAATTCAAAGCCTCATGAATCATCATGACCAGGAAATTCTTGGCAGAGCTTCCAATTGCCATTTCGACATTTAGGAAATGAGTTTGGTATTTCATAACCTTGGACTTGAGATCAACTGGCCTAAAGAATGATCATGTAAATTTAACTCTCTCACTCTTGAAATGGATTTTATCTATTCTATCTTGGATTTCCCCTGCATTTCTTGGATCTTCTCCGCTGTACTTGGATTTTCACTACGTTCTCTTAAATTCTCCACTTTTTCAAGATTTTGCTCTACCTTTTCTTGAATTCTCTTGTCTGTGCCTAGGTTTTGCTCTGTTTCTTCGGTCAAGTGACTTACTTTCGCTAGTGTTTCCACAGATTTTCCTAGGATTTGACTTGAACCCACTTTGATTTTCTCTGCTTTTTCTTGGAGGTCCCCTTGACTGTCATGGACTTCCTCTGCTTTCTCTTGCTCTTTCCCCACTTTGCGTTTGATCTTCACTTCAAAACGAGAAAGCCTTTCAGATTTTGGTAACACCTCTGATCCAACAACTTTCACCATTTGGTTCCTCCTCAAGAGCAACACAGCATCCTTTTCAATAAGATCGCTGGTAGCACGCACTGTTCTTGCTCTGCTAATGCCAAATCTTTGGCCGGCAACACCATCAATCCGAGCCATCAGCTCTAAGAGGTTTCTCCTCTCCCGAGCCCCTGCCTCAGATAGCACAATCCCGTTCTTCAATGGCCGGGGTGGCTTCTTGGCACTCACCAACGGCACCTGATCCTCCAGGGCCTGTTCAACTGCCTCCTCTTCTTCCTTATCATCGTCATCAAATGCAATAGCTGAAGTCGACTCCCGCTCCGATTCAGCTCTATTGCTGGCGGCAGCAGCTCGTTTTGAGATGGTCTTCTGGACATCAACAACTGCGCAAGGGTTGCCAACCACCGCAAGCCCGTCGGCGAGTCCGTTCCACATCCTGGCAGATACAGCTTTGCTGAGGACAACTAACCGCTCGACGATGTCCGCCATGGATGGACGACGCTCCCTGCAGGATCGCACGCAGCTCGCCGCCAGTGCGGCCAGGTCCTTGCGAGTGGCTGGGTCGCGCGGCGGAGGCACCCGCGGGTCGAAGAGCGCGGCCACCTTCCCCTTCCGCAACAGGGGAACCGCCCACTCGACGACGGACGGCGGCGAGTGCTGGACATCCATGGCCTTGCGGCCGCTCATGATCTCGAGCAGCAGGATGCCGAAGCTGAAGACGTCAGTTTTGGTGCTGAGGCTCTCGGGCGTGACATACGCCGGGTCGAGGTAACCGAGCGTGCCCGCCGGCGCCGGCGTGGCGGCGGCCGCGGTGTCCCCAGGCAGACGCTTGGGCACGCGAAGCGCGAGCCCGAAGTCCCCGAGGCGTGCGTCGAGGTTGGCGTCGAGGAGAACATTCGCGGACTTGACGTCGCGGTGGATGACAGGCGGATCGGCGTCGTGGAGCGCGCGGAGCGCCCGCGCGGTCTGGAGCGCGAGGCGGAGACGGCGCGGCCACCCGGGCGGACGCGGGCTCGAGTGGAGCAGGTCGTAGAGCGTGCCGTTGGGCATGTACTCGACGACGAGGAGGCGCGCCGCGGCGGAGCCCCCCGGGCCGGGGTCGGAGAAGCCGAGTAGGTTGACGAGGCGCGGGCCGCGCACGGAGGAGAGAACGTGGATCTCGTTGTCCACCTCGGGCCGGCACGGGGCTGGGCGCTTGACCGCGACGGCGCGGCCCGAGGGGAGCACCGCCTTGTAGACGGCCCCGTGGCTGCCCCTGCCCAGCAGCGCCGCGTTCGCGAAGTGCGAAGTGGCCGCCTCCAGCTCCGAGTACGCGAAACGCTCGATTGACGGCGGCGGCGCGGGCCGCCTGGACCCGGAACCGGAGCCGGAGCCAGAGCCCGAGCGGCGCGAGATGGTCGCAATGGAGCGGCACGACGCCACAGACGAGTCCGCCCGGCACGAGAGGTACCCCATTTGACGGGGTGGGGAGCGCCGCTAGCCCAGCCTGTGGCGGGCGGGTGCGTCGCCGTCCGCGCGCCGCTGCCCGGCCGGGTGAGAGGAGACGGGGAAAGAAACTGGAATCCGAAACGGGAGAGCGGCACCGCGGAGGGAGAGCAGTCGCATGGTCCGCGTCTTTTGGTGAGGGCTATTTGAATTCATATCATTACTTAAAAAGTGTATTTTTTATTTATATCATAGATAGTCAATGAGATATAGAGTCTAGTTTTACATATCATTAACTTAAAATAATGGTATATATTTAGATGATAAATACAACTAAAATAATGATATAGATAAAATTATTGCTTTGGATAAAAATAAACAGAAAAGCTCTGAAAAACACCTCAATTATTTTCACTTTCATATTTACAACACCGAACAAAAATAAAAACAAATAGATAAATATATAGTTTCGAAAACAAAACAAACAAAACGGTCGGTAAGAAAAAGATGTCAAAAATATAAATAAAATAAATATCGAATATTCATTATATGATCCAAGTCTTACAATATATATAATATAAGTTGCAATTAAATTTACAATATACAACTCAATAATATAGATCAATAAGAGTTGTTTGGTTCATAACTTTTAATTTTTATTTTTCATAAAATATGTTCAAATAAGATTTCATTTCTATATTTGAGTAAAACAGTAAAAAAAACAAAAAAAAACCCGCTAGAACGGAATTTCGCTAAAATGATAGAAAAAAAACATACCATTTTCGTTATTTTTTTTTTCATTTTTCTCTCCTTATCCAAAAAATAGTAGAAAAAAAGTAAA
>BCLG01000886.1:58601-77656 GCA_001602295.1 Zoysia matrella
GGGCGTCGAGGGAGCGAAATGGTCTCGAGAGTCGCTGGGCTTGGCACGGGGTGTAGTGGCGGACCTAGAAATTCTACGGAACCTGACCGAGGTACATTAAAAAAATTGTACCTCAAGAAAGCGTAGATGATAACTAAATAAGACACTACCCAAATTTATGGGCGTGAGGCAGCTGTATTTTTTTTGTTTCTTGATCTTTTGAAATCTTGGAAGAACGGCAATTTCATCAAGTGATTTAAATATAGTCTATTTTGGATGGAATTGGGAAAGTCTATTGGTGACTGATCTATTGATGAATTGATGATAAAAAAAAACCTATCAATCAACTGCATGTATTTCGGTTAAACCAGGAGCAAGATCAATTTGGTTATCAGTTTGGCTAAACTTCCACTTCCTATCAGCTATTCCATGAGCAACCAGAGTCTTTGATTTGTGCGTTGATCAGCAATGGCGAGCGGAGCGAGCGGCGTGGATGCTGCCGAGCCACCAAGCGTGTGGTCGCTAATCGCGCCGATGCTCGGGGTACCTTAGTTGTATTTTGGAGTTGGGAACGTCGCTCTCGCCGCACGACGCCTTTAGTATTGGGTGTATGATGGAACGGTGGTTGATTGAATAATTTGGTGGTTGATTGGATAATTTCACGTCGCTTTTCGCTTGAGTGGCGTTTGAGAATTAGGATACAAAACGTAGGAATGGAATTAAGAAATAAAAGATGAGATCTGAACTCTTCGTTTATTCACCTCATTAAATTTCAATCTCTATTCATTTTTTAATCTCATGATTAATTCCCATCAGCCAAACATCACCTTCCTGTCACTGCGCCGGAAAAATGCTTTCCTTGTACTTGGCTCCGTGTTTCTGGTTCTACGACGCGCTACGCCGCACTCTCGGACCAGTAGCTACGGATCAGCACGGAGCCACAAATGAAGTAGTACTAGGCCGGATAGAGGCATGCCAGACGATCTTTGAACTCCCATGTTCCTCGTCTCACACGCTTTTCCCATCTGTGCAGGTTTCGTCTCATGGCAAACGATCGTAACCTCACTGCGCTGGTGCAGGTGCAGTCTCTTCACTTAGCAAAGAGACACGTGGCATCATCTGCAACCGTTAGTTTACGCTTAACAAACCGGCGCCCTTGATCCCTTTCCAGAATGTCGCTGTAGCAACTCCCTTCTCTTTTAAGAAAAGAAAAGAAAAAAAAAAGGAGCATTCACCAACAGTGCACCAGATCACAACACAAAGCATACTGTTTCTGTTTTGTCCACGACGACGGGCGGCACTAGTTTACTCAACGGAACCGAACCGGGATCAGATTAACCCGCCGCGGAAACTACTCCTAGTACTCTGCTGTGCAGGGTCAGTGGAAAAGTGACCTGGGGTCGATGGGATTAGCCGGCACGAAAGGAATCTCTGTACTTTGTGCTCGACCGAGGGGATTCCGTTCCACGTGATCGACCACGTCACACAGCTAATCTCCATCTGCTCTGCAACGTACGAGTGCGCTTAAATTACTCGTACTAGTAGTCCTTGCGGCGCCACGCAGGGACACGACTTGCTGACGTAACTGGCGGAAGCTTCAGTTGTGTTACCAAGTCACAGGAGGAGGATTAAGTATTTTAGCTGGTGACGTGCACGTATCCAGTCACGGGAAGTGGTGACGTCCTGCGGTTCCTGTTGAGAAGTCCGAAGATGCCTCCACGAGTTGACCTTAGAGAGCCCGAACTTGCGATGCGTGAACCGAGGGATTCTTGTTCTGATACTGGCTCGTCAAACTGAAACTGACCTAGCACAAATCTTACTGTATTTTATTTTTTCAATATGAACTTCGTCTCGTGATCCGGTTCTCGGCTTTTGGCGCCACGAGCCGGCCGACGTCCAGTTTTCAAAGGTGCCCATCGTGGTCGAGCTCGAGCGCAACAGTGAGCCGTGCCCCTGCAGCGGCAAGGTCCCGTAGAAAACTGTGTTGCGCATGTCTTCCCCGCGACACGGCCAGGTCCATTACTCCTGCTGCGGAGTGTTCTGTCGGATGCGCGCCCATGCATACATGTTTCTGGATGCGTGGCTTGACAACAATCTGTCCAGCTTCTAGGACGGGCCCCAAGAATTTTGTGAAGCTTGAGTTGTGCCGAACAACCTCTAAGTGTACAACTTGGAGATAAGACACTTTAGTTAAGCCAATTAACGTGGTGTATATGATCCGTACCTCTAATAATCCACGGGTCCGTCCGCCAGTCACGCACAGGTTCAGTCGATAAAACGCGGAGCTGAAGCGATCGATGCGGCAATAATCGATCAGGCACTTGATTGTTGTTTTTGTTCGCCATCCACCAGAAACATCCGTGCTGTTGCCGCAGCATTACGCTCTAGTCCGCGTAGGCGAGCAAGAGCGTAAGCGCGTGTAATGCACAGATGTCTCGCTCTCACGTAGCTGTATGCGCTCATCGCCTCGTTGCCGGAAGTCAAAAATCTCAGCCCGGACAATCGTGACAAACTCTCCCACGCAGGAGTGCTAGTACTCGTTTGCTACGCGCTCGTCATTACACCCGTCCTGTAGTGCCCTTTTCATGGACACAAAAGATAAGTCCTGCCAACGAAGCTTTTCGTTCGGCCTACGTACCACAGCGGCGCATGGCATCTCTCTTTCCTCCAAGCAGAAGGGTCAGCAGAAGTAGCCGAAAAGCACGGGCCCAGGCCCAGGCGCGGGGGCGCGCGGGAGAAGCGGACGTCCGGTGGCCGCCGGGTGCCGAAGAAGTCGAGGGAAGCCAGCGCGAGCGGTGCGCCGGCCGGCCGGCTTGCAAGCTAGTACGTGGGCGCGCCGGCGACGGTCTACTCCGTCGATCCAGTGCTGGAATTGAGAGCCCCGCGGCAGGTTATCGGCCCGTCTCCATGGTTCACCATAAAGCCCCCTTTGGATGTAGAAATTTCACAAAATTTTGTAAAAAAATCACATAAATTAGTTCATTTTTATAAGAAAAAACACATGAAAGAAAAAATCTTTTATTTCAAACAAAGCCTAACCGTTTATTTTTAACGGTTTTCGATGAAATTAATCCCGCGACTCCTATCATACGGTGCTAGTACTCGATGGTGTCTGCTGGCTACTCTTGAGTTAATGTACTGCTAAAAACACATGGTATCATGAGAAAACTGTTAGACTTTGTTCGGTTAGAAGGGAATAGGAGAGGAAACAAGTGATAATGAATTCACTACACTCTACATTGTAAATTTAATTCTCTCATTCCACTCCAAACCCCTCCTCTTACCTTGTAAACCGAAGGAGCTATTAATAGGGTCGTCTTCCTTTCTTTAGAAATATCAACTTTTGAGCTGCATCGCGGCTGCTCAATACTGTAGTGAATTCATCGGTCACTACTGACACTACATACTGTATCATAAACATGATATTAAATTTGAATGCCATCCACCAGCACAGTTGTGAACTCTCCACCAGAAAAGTTCGTGCTGCTGTATACAAGTGTAGTACTAGTACTCCACTTCTACGGTCCGTAACCCGTAGGGGAGCAAAGGCACGCTCTCCTGTCAGGTCGTTGCCAAAAGTTTGACAAACTCTCACACACTGACATCATCTCAAGTTAGGCAAACCGAAAACACCTGTCGATTAACTACTACGCCCTCATGATTACTCGAGGTCTCATGCTTCGTGGACAGCAAAGTTTTAAACTGTCTTATCATACAAAAGCTGCGTCTACCATGTCCGGAGCGTGCCTTTTGAGAGAGAGAGAGGAGCGCGTTGTGGCTGTGCTGGTTCCCGGGGCCGCGAAGTCCTGAAAAAGGTCCGATCAGGTTGTCGCCGGAGGGACGACGCCGCTTGGGTGTCGGGCGCGTGCCGGCCGGCAGACGCGCGTGGCCGCGGCCCGTGCGTACGAATGTACGATCGAGCGCGACGAGCTTGCGCGCCACGGCCGTTGCAACTTGCAACCGGGGAAGACGTGGATCAGTGGATTTTTGTTTTTTTTTAAAGATTGTTTACGTATAGTGATCGTGATTCTTTGCTTCGTACTTCTTTCGTCCTAAAATAAATAATATTTTTGATTTTTTAAAATCAAAGTTTAATTATTTGTCTTGTTCAAAAATTTTACGAAAATGTAAAAATTAATAAATAAAGCTTAAATACTTCTAATAATAATCATTTCATAATAAAATAAATAATTTTATCAAATTTTTTAAATAAAATGAATGGTCAAAGATATATGTTTAAAAATTTAAAAACACATTTATTTTGAAGCCGAGAGAGCAGATTATACTGTTGATTGCTGTGATGGACAAGAAATCGTGGTGCTCCGTAAAAGGGAAAGCGAAATGTCGTGACTAGTAAGAGATGGACAAGGGCACAGCCCTATTATTGACGATATATGAAAAAGGCTTGGGCCTGCTGGTTTTGATGATTTCAAAAGGCCCAGTAGCGGTTCCGGCTTAGCATGTCAAGTTTGTCAACGAACTTTACAGTATCTGATTTTCAAACGTAGTACTCCCTCCAGAATTTTGAATTTTATTTTTGTTGTCGTGGACATGATCATTAGTTCAAATTTAAAATGACTAATGACCATGTCCTGAGGTCAACAATTCATTTTCAATTGGGAGGTAGTAGTAATTTCTCTGGTTTTGGATTACATGCATGCATGTGTGAATTTAGATATATTCTATTCTATTCTAGCAGCAAAATAAAGGACATGTGGCAAATTGCCCCCTCTAAATGAGGGAAATACAATTTAATGAATCTCCTTAAATTAAGCATGGCTGGACAGCGTGTTTAATTCAAGGTAAATGGTCAAATTTTACTCCACTCATTTTGAGAGGCAGTTTGATCTTTTTCAAACATGGTTGGATGAGCAATCTATTAGTGATGGTAGAAACGGAAAGAATAATTAAGTGTGATGGTAGATAGGGAAGAGTAAAATTTTGATGGCCAATACTCAACTACTTAACATAATGCTGCTAGTTTTTAGCTAATAACATTATTTGAGCTTTTTAGTCAAACATTTATACAGGTGCAAGTAATAATGTTTTGTTTCATGTTTCCTACATTTTCTTTCAATGGTGCTGAGGGCTACATGCTTTCAGAGTTTTATATAGTGCACTTTGTCAGCATTGTAAGAGCATAACCCATTTAAGGTGTCATCTGAACTTCTCTCTAAATGTCGTGAGTGTTCTTGGCCTCTCGAAGTGTAAAGTTAGAACTTGAACTTTCTACTGTATGTATTCTAGATTCAAAATTCCAAAACTTTGTATCCATTCCGCTTGTTATCTTGGTTTGATTGGTCTTGGATGAAATTCTTCAGGGCCCTTTGGATTGAAGGATTTTTGGAGGAAAAGTGAGGCCTCGTTTGGGACACAGGAATTTCATTGTAATTAGTTCAATTTTATAAGAAAAAACGCAGAAAAGAGAGGAAATCCTCTGTTCCAAACGGGACCGAAGGATTGTAGTCCTATAGGAAAAAATATTGTTCATATCTTTGGGACGTAGGAATGGAGTGAAGGAAAAGAAAAGGAAAGTTTCCTGCCAAGGCGATTTCGTAGGAAAAATGGAGGAAACAAAGCATGAGGTCCGAGCTCTTTTTTCTTTCCTGCTGCGCAGGATCGAGGTAAATTGCTGCTTCGTTGTTGCTAATGAAAAGCTCTAGCACGTTACCTGCAAGCATGGAACGTAAAAAGCTCACGGTGAGCTGCTCATCATAGCCTCGTGAGAGAGCGATTTGCTGCGCAGCTGCCGCACAAGGGGCCGTATTTTTTTTTCTAATAAATCTGATTTTTCTAAGCTGAGATTAATTAATTAAAATACACTAATGTCTAATCTTTACCTCTAAAATTCCAATGCTTTTCCTGCACTCATCCAAACATCAACTTTGAAAAAATTTCTGTGTTTTTAATTCCTCTATTTTGCTTATAAAATCCTATCTCATTTCTATGTTTTTTTTCCCTATGTTTTTCTATTCATGTGTTACAAAGGGAGTCTTAGTTGTTGCCGCCACGGCCCAAGGCAAAACCAACATCTGTGGGTCCATAAATTCTTTAATAATTCAAACCGATCCTTATTACATACTTCATTCATACTTATAATTCAAGTCATTTTGTACATTGCTTTGATCAAACATCGAAAATATAAACTACAAATAAATTTTAAATTACTAAGTTTAGAAATATAAAAATCATATGATTAAATTTGTCTTAAAAAGTAATTTCATAAAAATATACATATCTCACTTTTTAATAAATATTCTTAGAAAAACTAAGAGTTAAGATTATACTTGAGCCCTTCTAAGGTAGGGCCAAGTGCTCTTCTTTCACCTCATAAGAGGTAAAACATTAATTCGATCTTATTCGTCGATTTGAGTAAAAAATATAAGAAAATAAATTAATATCAGTAGACAACGTGTTCTTAATTACCGTCACCTACCAAAACCCACTAATTACTTTTTAAATTGAGTAACATTGCAATTAATAATTATTGAAGAGCTTTTACCTCATAGGAGGTAAAAGAACAATTTAAACATTGAGATCAAAACAAATGAACGGTCCACAATCATTTGGGTCTACTATAGAATTTGTCTTATACTTTGAAGATTGGGTCTACTGTAGAATTTGCCTTATACTTTGAAGACAGTGCTGTTGTCCAAAACAATTTTAATTATGAGTATGGAGGTAGTATTAGTTTGAAAATAAACTATAAATCTTGTCAATTCTAATTTGATAGGACTCTATTTATAGCTTATGTTTTCCCCGCTGCTTGTTACCAGGCCTAGTTGCATCTAGATATCCACATGCATTGATCAACAGTTATAGTGTACCCGTCTTGACTCGATCCCCAGCCATACCCACCGAATATCCGCGCGCGGTTTGATTTCCTGGTACCCAACATGCATTACAAAACCTCTAAAAAAAATAGTCCTACTACATTAGAAAAAAAAGTGACAACCACCAGCAAGGCGTTCTCTGAGGTGCAATGAACCTGAACCTACGACCTTCCCGGTATGGAAACAGCATGCGTCGTACGCGCGAAACCGCGGGCTCGCGGCCGCCCACCGCCTCCAACCAGCCTGCCTGCTCCGACTGGCACTAGCCTGACCAAATTCAGGAAACCCTCACGCCGCCTCGTTGACAAGTGGGGCCGGCCCACGGGAATGAACTAGTTTATGTGCCGACTATGCAACCCCCGCTCGCTCGCGTGTGCGGACTGCGGAGCTGCGAGCACTGGCACTAGCAAGCTCTGGTTCGATGATGGCATAGGAGGCCGTGGCGGTGTCGACTTCGCCAATGGCGACGGACGGTGGCAAGATGGCGGCGCTGCTGGCGACGGCGGCCGCGCTGATGCTCCTGCTCCCGCTGGTCCTGCCCCCGCTGCAGCCGCGGCCGGCGCAGCTGCTGCTCGTCCCCGTCGTGATGCTGCTCCTGTTGGCGTCCCTCGCATTCTGCCCCGCGGGCCGCAACAACGCCGCCGTCGCTTTCGACCGCGAGTCGCCGTTCTTCGGGGCTCCTGCAGGCGCTGCTGCTGGATCTCGCGCGCCGCGCGCATGGAGTTGATCGAGATTTCTGGGCCAAATGTACAGCACGCTTGAGTTTGAGTTGAGTAGGTACGTAGCAGTAATATTTAGCTTCGTGATCCTCAGAGAAGTGATTAGTTGATCTGTTGGCTGATTCAGAAGTTCTGAGCTTAGTTGCATCGATGTGTTGGCTACTGATCAATTCCTCTTTCCATTTGTTCTCTTCATACGTGATTAGTGGGCTGATTCAAAAGTTCTGTGCCTAGTTGCATCGATGTGTTGGCTGCTGATCAATTCCTCTTTCCAGTTGTTCCCTTCATGCGTGATTAGTGATTAGTTGATCCCATGGGGATGTGCGTGTGTCTATGTGGAAGCGGCTTTATTTTACCGCGATCGCAATGTGCATTTCGGAAGAAGTGCCCGGGTTGCCCATGAATCGTCAGTGTTCAGCACGCAGTAATTTGCCCGGAGGCGTCAGTGTACAGTACTAGGAGTACACTGCATGGACCGAGCGTGACACCGGGCTCAATTTTGGCAACATGTGGCGAGGCCATGGCGCCACGTCTATCATCTCGGACAGCAGCATGCAAGCCCGACGATGGGCCGTGCACCAAGCCAGCAACGCTTAGCTGGGCCGTAGTTTGTACCCGTAAACCGTTGACCATGAAATAAATTTCTTATTAGCCCTTAAAAAAATTTATAGTTTCTTATTAACCACTCAAAATTTTAAATTTCTTTATCAACTACCATTAATGTTAACTTTGTTTTCTTATTCGACACTCCTATATATTTGTGGACTTGAAAAAGTCCTTTCTACACTTCTTTCAAATTTTCCTAAATTTTATCGTTACTTATTTTAGTGGGATGTTGTTTGGTTTCGGGGTATCTAAAATTTCACAAGGAAAAAAATTTACTTACAAATCAAAATCAAATTTTAAAATTTAATATAAATCATTTTATTTTCTTTTAGTTCGTGGGTCATAATGTAAATTTGTGAGATAAAATTGATTATTGTCACAGCCACTAAAATGGTTAATGAGAAAACTTAGTAAACAAATGATGGAGGGGCAAACAAGTCTTTTTCAAACTTCTAAATGTATAAAAGTGGCGAATAAAAAAAAGTTAATATTAGTGGTTGATAATTAAATTTAAAATTTTGAGTGGCTAATAAGAAATCAAAATTTTTTTTGATGGTAAATAAAAAATTGACCCTCTTTTAAATGGGTGGATCGTCAAATGGGCTGTCAAGTCAACAAGGGCTTGCCAAGTGATCCACTGATCCACATCATTTTGCCCCGTTTTGGACAGCAGCTCAAATATATATATAAAAAAAACACTTCTTGCTGGCCCAACAGACATAATTTAGGGGCTACCAACTTCTTGCTAAACTACAGTGAACATCCCCTCAAAGGCGCGGATAAACTCGGAGCACCAGTAGTCTATACTGTATAGGCCAGTGTCCATTTGGACCAAAATAGCTGCACAGAGCCATATACCACAGGTAATAACAGACAACTCCTAGAAAATTCCAGTATTTACCAGTCTCACCAGGGCCATTTTTTTTTTCTAGAAGTGAGGCAGCATGCAACAAAAAAGAAAAAAAAAACCCAGCTCATTGCATCGCATCAACAAAATTCACAGCACACGAGCTCTTCAAACAAATGAACGATCGTAGGGTACAAATTGAAATCTAACACTGTAAGATACCTCACTCACTACCTAGTACATCAACTAAGCCACATAGTTATTACATTCAATATAGCAATAATGCCAATATTGACATTGAATGCTAGGGGAAGTCTCCCTCTAAACAGATAATGTCCGCGGCTTGGCGCTGATTTTCTTCCATGAAACGCTTGGCATGATCTGTTCTATGTCGACCCTGTCCTTGTACTGGATGGCAAAGTTGAGCACTGAATCGAGTAGCGAGTCCGAGAGCAGGTGAGGCACCAGGCCGAGCTCAATGAGTTTTGTGTGCTTGGCATTATAGTAGTGCTCCTCAGCTTCAACTCGTGGGTTGGGCACTGACTTGGTCTGCACATCCAGTCCGAGCTTTGCTCCAGCTGTGGTGACCAGGTTGGCCAGCTGGTTCACGGAGAACTGCTCAGTGAACTGGTTGAAGACTCTGAACTCACCAGGTTTCGCTGGGTTGGCTATTGCTAACTCAACACACTGCACTGTGTCCCTGATGTCCAGATATCCACGGGTCTGAATGGTACAGAACAAAAGTTTGATCAATAAATTTCGCACGGTAATCTTTTTTATATTCTAAAACTAGTTTAAAATAACAATGACTGAAAGTGAAGACTTGCTATTCTTTATGGTTTACTCTTTTGCATGTGACAGTTAAACAACATGCTATCCACATCACTATGATCTTCAGGGTGGATCACTCATAAATATTTTAATTAAAAAACAGGTAGTCAAATGATTATGGGCTAGAGAAGCTATCAGGATAAAGAATCATATGAGCAACTCACTTTAGTACTAGCTGAGATGTGGAGTACCCAATATGATTAAAAAATCACTATCCAGTTTGGAGTCCTCAACATCTATGAGAAACAGCAAAGTCTGATTTCAAATCTTAGACCTAGGTTAACACAAGGTAGCTAGCATTTTAACTTGAAAGCATACTCATGGTGATGGATGCTAACAGTTTTAACAATGGACGGTATTTGTGAATAGAGGAAGGAACCTTAATAAAGAACAAATGAAGAACAAACTTCAAATGTGCAATTACACATACCTGACCACCTTTTCCATACACTGTAAGTGGATGTCCAACAGCAGCCTGAACACAGAACCTATTAAGTGCTGTTCCGAAAACAGCATCATAGTCAAATCTGTTTGATAGCTCTTCATGCATTGCAGTTTCATCTGTCCTGAGTCCATAGACTACACCTTGGTTAAGATCTGTTGCCCTGATACCCCAAGCCTTGCAAGTAAATGCTATGTTGTGGGAGTCATGCACTTTGCTTAGATGGTAGAAGGAGCTCGCTTGCTTCGGGTAAGGCAAGGTATCAGTTCTCCCATTGTGAGTAATAGTGATAAAGCCTTCTTCAATGTCAATATTTGGTGTTCCATACTCACCCATCGTCCCCAGCTTAACCAGATGACACTCTTCACTGTACTCCTTAATGGCAAAAAGAACATTAAGTGTTCCAATAACATTGTTGTGCTGTGTGTAGACTGCCCGTGCACGATCGATCATAGAGTATGGTGCTGATCTTTGCTCACCAAAGTGGACAGCAGCATCTGGCTCAAAAGATTTGAAAGCTTCAGAGAGGAATTCGAAATCACATATGTCACCAATGTAGAGTTGAATTGTCTTTCCTGTGAGAGCCTTCCATCTACGGACACGATTTTGGATGGAAGTAATGGGAGTAAGAGAATCAAGACCAAGCTGGTGATCATAATGGCGTCGAACAAGATTGTCAACAATAGCAACCTCGTAACCTTTGTTGGAGAGATGAAGAGCTGTTGCCCAACCACAGTATCCATCTCCACCAATAACCATTACCTTTTTTGGTTTGGAGGATGAATGCCCAGATGCTTCCTGACTACCAGTAAGAGGTGTTTGTGTCTGCCCTTGTACAGCGGCACTAGCACGGGTAACATATGACTTCCTTTTCCCCATGAAACAAGATTTGTTGCATGCATTTGAAGATTTTGAGTTTTGCAACTGAACAAAATTATGGCAATAACTAGTTGATCCTGAGGGTGCCTTGACAACAGGAGATAGGCTGAAACGACAGTTAGCGACCAAATGTGCCATTGTCATAATCCTCTCTCTTCCAGTTCAAAAACTTATAGGCCCTACAAAGCAGTTAAATACAAATCAGGAATCAGTAACATAGACAATAAAAGGCATCTACAAAAACTGAATAACACTACGAGGTGACCACGGGCATCAGATTTATTTTTCTTTTTTCTATCTGTCTATCTGTTATGTTGGTGAACAAAACCCTACAGTTGGTAAAGTTTGGGAATAGATGAAGGGTTCATGTTTGTCTCACCTGTTAATTCCCCTGGACTCAGAACATTCTTTGAGTCGTTTTGTTGGCAAACAAAACACTAATGTTGCTAAAGTTTGGGAACAGATAGAGAGCAGCAACCAATTTCATGTGGTCTTGCTTGTTAATTCACAGGGTAAACCTACAATAACTTAATGCACACAAAGATGCATCTGTTTTTCTGCATCAGAATAAAGCGGTGCTAACTTATGCCTTACGATTGTATCCTTATGGAAAGTAAAATGAGAATGAGGACAGACACAAAAGTAAAAGTAAGCCAATCTACACTACGCTACCAGCTGGTGCTTTCAGTACGCGGGATTTCAGGCAGAGGGCGGCCGCCCTCCCTAACAGGACTGTTTTACCTCGATTTGGAGCGCGGGAAGAGCAGATCGTGGAGGCACGCGGGACCGGGTGGGGCGCCAACCTGCTTGCGGGAGGAGGAGATGGAAGGAGACTGGATGGATAACGGCGGGAGGAGGGGAGCGAGAGCAGCCAAGAGCGGCAGAGCGGATCGGGGGCGTCGGATATTCGGCGGACTGATACGGATCAGATGCGGGAGACTTGCTCCGGCAGCGCAATCTGGCGGCATCTCCGACGCCAGATGACGAATGAACGGTTACGATCGTGGCATTTGTTAACGGGGCAGAAGGAGACCAATCAGTAATCCTGTGACGCGTGGTGTCTTGTATCGTCCGCGTTTGGACTGAGTTTCGAATTTTCGTAAAAGTGGATGGGTGGTTAATTGAAAAAAATTGGGTAGTCTAGCTTGTATATTAATTTTTAACTTATTTGCACATCAAAAGCTAGCAACCTACTACCTCCGTTTTTTTAATTGATGTCGCTGTTGACTTTTAAATTCAACTTTGACTATTCGTTTTATTCAAAAAATTTACTCGAATGTGTAAAATTTTAAGTTGTAATTCAAATAACTCTAATGATAAATCAAATTATATCAAAATATGTGAAATTTATCAAATTTTTTTAATAAAACAAATGGTCAAAGTTGAATTTAAAAATCAACGGAGGCATCAATTGAAAAAACGGAGGGAGTATGTCAAAATTCGGCTTGATGCTTCCATCCCGTAGTCAGTACCTCGTCCAATTTTATATTTATGTTGCAAATATGTACTGATCAATATCAAAATTTTTTTTGCTGATGTTGCTTATTTCAAATCTGTCAAAAAAGAAACATCTTGTGGACCCATTATGTGTAGTACTTGTGTGTTGCTTTGAGGCATACCCCCTCTATTTTTAATTATTATTGCTAGAACAAGGATTCTAGTTTAAAATTAATTAGAGTTATCATCCTAACGATAATAATTTAAGAATGATGTAGGTAAAATTCCTGTTTTCCCATTATGAGTTAACCATAGTTATTCGTTTGATCAGATTAACAGTTAAAAATAAAAAAGTACATAATCAAATGTATCAAAATGGTAGATTCAATACTAAAAATAGTGAACTCGGTACCAAAAATAGTAAACTTGGTACTAATTTTTAAAAATTAGTGGCTGAGATTAATCGAAGAGGTGAAGATACCTCGAGTGCCTCTCAAGCACCCCGTAGCATCTCTCATGATGTAATCATGTGTCTTTAGCCGTATTGCTGGCCTCCAGAGCAAGAGATTTCGAGAGATGGTATTGTGCTCTGCTCTTCATCAAACAACGTGTTGTTGCTAGTGCCATCGCCAGCGGCAAGGACTTGACCGGTAAATTCAAAATTGCCACGAAGGCACTTGATAATAAGGAGGTGTCCTAATGTAAGCGGATTGACACCTTTCTCTTGAAGACAGAACTTTCTTTTATTGAATTTGCAACATTTTGTTATTTTTTCACCTTCTAGAGTTTTTTTTTTGTAGGTGGGACATTTTTTTTTGTTAAGGCTAGAACATTTTACAGTAAACTATAACAAATCGGATGTTTCAAACTTGTTTTTCTAGTACAAGAAGTAGTTTTCCTATTGTTTTTTTATTTAAATGAGACTGTACACATGAGATTTATTTTATGTAAATATGGTACTACTTTTTAGGAAAAAATCCATTTTACTCCCCTAAATAAAAAATGTTGCACTACCCCCTTATGCAATTTGTCTTTTTTATTTCTCTATGTTATATTTGAATTTGAAACTCAAATTTCTCATGCTGGCAAAAGATGTAATTCCATTTGTTAAAAAGAGTATATTTTAGAAATAATATCCATTGTTTAATAGCATCCAATAGTATCTTAACAACATGTACATAAAAATATGTAAAAGTATCTCGAAAAAGTTATAACATATTTTCTAACATTGAGAGTGGTACTATTTACCTTTTTACAAAATTTTAGTTTCAAATTCAAATTGTACAAAGAGAAGCAAAAAAAAAAATTGCATTAGGAAGGTAGATTGAACCAATTTGAATAGTTCGACGGAGTAAATTGATTTAGGGGGTTAATTGGATAAAGCGAATTGTTCGGGGAGTAACATGGACTTTTTCAATTTTTTTATTTACTGGGCCATAATCAATTGACAGTGAGGCAGGCCCTCATGATTTTTGCTACCCTGAGTTCCTTGAAGGGCTCATGATGTTTTGTTGCTTTTGAAAGGTTAGCTCAAATCTGGCAGTTCATAAATGGGCCCCCTTTCTCTAAATTAAGATAACCCAGTACTTAGTGGTGGTAAAAGGGCAAAGAAAATGAACTACAACTGGATTAGGACTAGGCTGAGTTTTTAGCTTAATTCTCCCTTAAAAAAATTATTTTTAGACAACAAAATGTCTCCAAAACATAAATTTGGCTCATATTTTCATAAAAATATTTATTGAAAAGTGACATATGTAACTTTTATAAAGTACTTTTTAGGACAAACCTAATCATATCATTTTCACATTTTAAACTTAAGAATTAAAAATTATATGTAATATGTATTTCTAATGTTTGACTAAAACTATTTAAAACAACTTTTTTTTACATCGAAGAAAGTACATAGCAGGGTCGGTTTAAGTTGTGAAAGGGCCTGTGGGTAAGCGTGAAAACATGTCGAAGAAAATGAACTAAAAAATATGAGAACCAGATCGAATTAAAGATCGAATCAAAATTTTATTTATTTTTAACTAAAATTTAGTAAAGACTTCAAAAATTTATGAAAAAATCTGCGGACCGAGCCCTTTTAATACCCTACGTGTGGGCTGGTGAACTCGTCTACCATACCTACCCGTACTTATCCTTCAGTAGGGACCAGGGTGAAATATCTTAATTTATCCAAAGTTTGACGATAAACCTGAACCCTCGTATGTTTAGGTTAGTTTCTGAATCTCAATTGAAACACGCAATAGGAGCCTTTACCTCAGTCGTACTTGGCAAATTTCTTGCATTCCTTACAATTCTAACGCATTCCTTACAATCCTTAGAGTACATGATAATTATTTCAATACATGAACGAATCACCCTGCCGCTTATGTTTGCTGGTCACAGCTTGTTGGTCTTGGCGAGGTAAACGACGGCGCCGGAGGTGGCCACCGGAACGACGATGTCGTCGGATATGGAGTTGAGGCCCGGGATGAACCGCTTCATGAGGACTGCGCACACCGGCACGCCAAAGAGGACGACGAGCGTGTCGATGGCGGCCCTGCCGAAGGTGAAGCTGTCCACCTTGAGGACTCCCTTAGCGATGTTCTCAAACTCCTCCTGGGTCACATCACCCTTTTTCTTGTGGAACCTCTGCGCTAGGAGCAAAACTAGATGAGTGTTGTCCATTTCATTGCGCTATTGTTTTAAGAGTTAATTTCACAAAATCAAAGGTATTTGATCTAGGCAACTTTGGACCAACAAATACTAAGTATACACATGCTCTACAGCACAGATTCACAGTCCCGCTACTTTTGATGTTGGTCTCACGTGTCAGCCACTGTTTACCTTGTGCACTTTTGCTCTGCCTTGACATGAAGGAATGATGAAAAAGTTAATGAACTTATGTTTTAGTGTCATCCTCTGAAACTGGTTTAAACAATTATGGATTTTGAAACAAGTGATCAATACTTGTGATTTCCCAAAATTAACTCTCTTTGAAATGATACATATGAGAGATTTATGTGTTTGTGTCACCCAAGCATTATGAATGGATTCTCTTTTTTTTTTTTTTACTTTTGTGATAGTAAAATTATTTATGTTGTCTATTTTCCGATGAAGGGATACATACTAAGCTCATTTTTTTAGCTAAACAAATTGGCATGACATTTCACAAAGAGGGCAAAGTTTCACGAGGCTGATTCATAGGAATAATCAAGAAGTTGTAGTAAACATTGTTTTTTTCAAGAGAAGTGATTCTTAGACGATTCTGCGGAGTTGTTCTTTGAAATGAAATAATGGGCTGTGGGAAGTAAAAAAAAAAGTAACTGTCCTAGTTTTGTGAATTGGTTCTCTGTCTGAATTCAAGAGTTTATTCTAGAGATCATAGGTAATCACTTTCAGCTATAGAGAATCACTTCTAAAGAAGCTCTCTCAAAGGGGCACGTAGACTCCTAAATTAAATTCAATAATTATACTTTTTCATAAATTTTGATGATACCATTCAATGGGAAAAAGAATTGTAGGCAACAGAGCTTTTTGCCATATTTTGGCCTTCTGTGGCATTCCCTTGTATGTCGCCGGGAAAAATTATAACACCAAATATGTAATTAGTATGTCAATGACATATTGAGTCCAACTCCACTATTGGTAGTGGCATATTAGAGAATTAATTTACCAATGGCATACAAAAAATTTCCAATAAATTATACGTGTAGTTTGATTGTCAACTCTCCAAAATTTGGTTTTAGCTTATGGACATTTTGAAACTGTGGTCCTTTTATTTCTAGGACTTTATAGAGGGAACAAAGAGTATTAACTTTTTTCTCAATGTACAAATACATTTAAATTTAAAATTCTTGCATTCAGATGCATTGCTTTATTATCTAACTAATCAAAATGATTAAGGCAATCGAGCCATTAGTTGTGGTGAAGTGTCTGAAAAGTATCGTTCTATTGGAGAAAACTACAGCATTACTTAAATCCCACTCACCTTGTACTGATCGTGTAATTGTTCCTTTGATGGTAATCTGTACTGCAACTGGCCACGGCTCTCACAAAACATTCTGAAGAAGATTGCCAGCAATAAAAGAAATATTAGTTCCAAATAACTATTTCTAGCACCTCGTAGCGCCATTTTTAACACCCGAAGTTTCATACAATGAATGCATCCACATGCTATCATCTTCAAAAAATGATCTAACTACTTGCACTCTAATTTGGGAACAATATTGTTCATAATTATGAAAAATCTGCATTTATGAAATGGTTCAAGTCTACCGTTTAGCCATATTATTCTTTTTAAAATCAAAATTAAAATAGTAAACATTTTAAAACTTATAATTAAACTCAAAATTAATCTAGCATTGATTTCGAAGCTTGAGCAGTGCCAAAACACGGTCTTACTCGATGAGCTCGTAAATGGCATGGTAGAAATCGTCGAAACTTTTTGCAGGCTGAACTTTTTCCTTGTAGCGTTCCCTCATGAAAGCAATGAGTTCGTTGCGTGCAGCTTCGGATTTCTTGGAGGTCGCCTTGCTGTCCTTGTCATCAGTCGTTTGCGCATCCTTCTCTCCCGCTGTCAAGCAAAATCACATATGCATGCATGTTATAAGTTTTCACGCGTGGTTGAAATTCGTCGTGCAAGAAAAGAGCCATTGCGTCTCCACGCCGTTTGCCAAACGGGATACAATGGATGTGTTTGGAATTGAGAAATAAATAAATGAATGACTAAGGTTTAATGAGATGGATGAACATATGAAACATGTGGTTTTTCATTGAAGTTATTCAGAGCATGTAGACACCTAATGAAAACTAACCCAATTTGTATTTGCAATACCTGCAGGCTTTGCCTTCGCTGCTCCCTGACCCATTGAGGTCTAATTTCTTGTGACAACAATCCAAGGGAGAAGCAGGTTGTTTTGCCTGGACATGCAGGCACAGATGGACGCGAGTTTATACATGTGAGGAGGCAGCAGCGGTTGTTTCTTGTGTGAGGCAAAAGCAATGCATCACTCCCGCTGAAAGCAAAGTTGGTGGAGGCATCAACCTAGGGAAGGGCACAAGAACAGCAACGACGTCGCTAGTGCCACGCGATCTCGGATTCTCTCGTAAATGCCATGCTTGCAGCATCAACAAACAATACTGAGATGGTCATAAGGAAACTACTTTCCTTCCCAATCGTCTTTGGATTGGGCTTGCTTCGCCTTCACCCAACAAGCCTTTCTTGTGAGGCGAAGCAAAGAATACAAAGTCTCGTTAACATATATTTGCTGATAGCCTTCTGAGTGAAGGTTACAATCCTAAAGCTTTGTACATTAACATCCATTAAACCCCTAGGCCATGACGTCCAGTCAATGATACAGACTAACAAAGTCTTTTGCTATATAAATACTAGATTAACCAATAAATTTCCTCAGACACGTCCTAAGATCTAGCTGCTCCCCCCTCAAATAAGCTGTTTTTAATGAAGAAAAATATAATCGAAGAGTAATTATGGGAAAGAATACTTCTACAAGGACCTGCCAACAGATGAAACAAGATGTTAATAGACAAATCTTCTACAAATGGATCTAGTATTCAGCTGCTGCACCTCGAGGTGATGGATTGAAAATATCCAACATGTGGTTCAGCAAAAACTTGCTGCCGGCAAGTCGAACACCAGCTACAAAATTTTGATGCTGCAGCAATGAGAAATGTGCTTCATCAGCCTTGACACCGTGCTCATATTCTACCAAGTGGTGACTGGTCACTGTGTTCATCTAACAACCACAGCCCATGATCACGAAACCGTTTTATCTTCTTTTCAAACCCTGTGATGTAGTTGTTATGGATAATGACATGCTTGCCCTTTGTTTCCTTGACCCATGTTTTATTCTTGAAATAGAGGCCTCCAGTTGGAAATGCAGACTGAGGCAGCAGGTACACATCAACCTGCAACATAGCTTCTGTTAATTCTTCTACAAAGGACATTATCATATGGGCAAAGATTTTTTTTTTATTAAAACAAATAGTAACTTTATAGACTCTACAAATGGGAGGGGTGGAGAGTGGAAGAGGGGAGAGTATGAGCATTGGTAGAAGAGCCTCTTCCTTGAACTTTTTAAGTTCAATTCTAAGAGATGATTTTTCATAAGAAAAATGCTACATGCGTCTTAATGTATTTTGCTTCGTTATCTGAAAATATCCATAAATTACTTCTCTGTGTTCTATTTCTAACATTTATGGAGATTTTCAGATACTGAAGCAGATACATTAAGAGGAAGTTTGATTGTACACAAACTAAAAATAACATCTATTCGGAACAGAGAAAGTACAAGACTACATGCAGCGTCCTATAGACACTACTACTACAAGCTACTCAGCATACTACGTACTTGATATTGAGGACTGACAGATCAAACATGGAGGTAAGAGGCCTCATTAGAGGTACAATTGGCTATTAGAATGTTATCAAATCGCAAACAAAGTGATCACGCTTAGAATTATGCACTTGCTAC
>BCLG01000886.1:77666-103956 GCA_001602295.1 Zoysia matrella
GATCACGTTTAGAATTATGCACTTGCTACTGGGTATAAGAAACAAAATAAGTTAGGGCCCATTTGGATCTTTGGAATTGAATTCATTTTAAGAATTACAATTTAGATATAGATTAATTAAGCTAATATAGTTGTATATGAAATATATATTTGTATATTTATTGTTAGACATACAAGGAACATACTAATATGCTGCATTTCTATTGTAGAGAAGTGAGTTGAAGAGTGTGTAATAATTTGGAGAATAGAATTGTAGCATAATGATCTATAGAATCCATTTCCATCTCCCATCCTATGAATTTGAGATAGGCTTATTTGTGAGCTTGAGAAAGTTGTGGAATGTCAAATTCCAAGCTAAATAGCTTAACTCATTATGTAGATTTCAATTCCTCCAAAATGAAAGGATCCAAACAGCCCCTTAGTGTAATGTAAAATCTACGATTGGTCCATACTATTTATGAACATAAATGTAACGTTAAATTTTCACAAGATCAACTGCCCAATTCATGAAGGAATCAGTGGGCTAATGAGACATGGCGACAACTCTCTAATTGTGATTGGACCTTGGCTTTTGTGGAACCCACGTAATCGCTGTGTGTTCGATGGAGTAACCCTACCACGGCAGGTGCCTTGAACATGGTTGTCGAGGAGTGCTGCCTGTGGTCCATAGCAGGAGCTCAAGGATTATCCCTCTTGATTGCTCCTTTGTCAGTGTTCCAGTGTTAGAGGCCGTCTCAATTTGATCAAAGGCGTGAATGTAAGCTGGACTTGGTGTGGGTGTGCGTGTGTGTCACGGGTTCTTAGCTCGCTTTCTTCTTAGTATAATGAAGTGCAGCTCTCCAGCATTTTCGAGAGAAAAAAACTGCCCAGTTCATATTTACAAGATACATGTTGAGCAATTAAGGATGCAAGAAAATACTAAATTGGTAGCAGTGGGTCAAAACTTTAGTTCATTTGCTCTCAGAGCTCAATTAAGTGTAGGTGCATTATAGTTAATTTGAGAGTTTTCGGGTCAACACAATGACAATCATAGGTGCAGTAATACAAAAAAAAAGAACATATACATGGCTACAGGCTGCATCCTTCAATCCATGTCATTTAATTTGGCGTTATATTACATTAATAAACAGCTAAAACAAACATATTATCTGTGTAAAGCAAATAAACTGCATGAATATTTGTCCCACGATATGCATATGATCAATTCAAACAATTGCTCCAAACCAATTGGAAAAAAGCCCTCCAAATTATCTATTCAAATTCAAGGCCAGTAAGCCATAATATATAATAAAAGAATTTGCCCTTCTAGCTGCATTTTAAGAGAAGATTAGCAGAAACACACCTGCCCAGCAGTCTTGTTCAAAGCCCAGTTGAAAGCAGGCTGATCATTTGACTTTCGCTGCTTAGACCAGGGCTGCTCCTTCATCTCCTCAATCCACTTCCTTAGCAGAAGCTTAGCACGTTCTGTTGGCCGTAGGAATATCATACAGCTGCAAATATATGTCCGCCCTTTCTTCCCGGGCGGTGGCAGCTCATGTGAATGGTCGAGTGGTTTGACCTGCAAAACACAATTCGACCGATAAGTAACCTTTCCACTGAGACCCCAATCACAAATGCAGTAACTATACATACAGGAGTCATATCGTCCATGAAGTACACGTCATGATCCCCAACAAGGTATGGGAATGGGTCGGCCAGCCACACCATGTCAACATCGTTGTACATGATGCTGTATCCCAGCTCAAGAATCTGCAGCAGGTGCCTTGGCCGTCGCGAGGTGAAGTTGAAGAATCCCTGCACACCGAGTTACACACGGACGAAGACAGGTAAAGTAAGAACAAGCGGCATTTCATCGAACACTCCGGACGGGAGGATCGGTACTGAACGTGAGAACTGTCCTCACCTGGGATCCGAACTTGTGGGCGGCCTGGGCGTCGGGCGCGGGAGGAACGAGGACGGCGTGTCCCGGCCAGGCGGCGTTGATGCGTTCGAGGGTTTCGTAGTCCTCGGCGATGACGAGCACCTGGTCGGCGCGGCCGGCGCGGCGGACGCTGATGAGCCAGTTAGAGAGGAATGGGAGGTAGGGCCCGGAGACGGCCGCGAGGACGACGGTGCCGTTTCCCCGGGCGGCGGCGAAGGCAGCCGCCTGTTGCAGCGTGTAGGAGCGCCACGGCGAGGTTGGGGTGCGCGCGGCGGGGCCCCAGGGGAGCAGGAGGGCGGCGAAGAGGAGAACTGCGAGGAGGCAGAAGAGGTACGGGAGTGTAAGCAGGGGAAGCGGGCGGGAAGGGGCGGCGCCGGCGGAGGAGGTGGAGGTGGGGGAGGGGGAGGGGACGGGGAGGGCGTCGGCCGCCGGTGGCTTCTGGTGTGGCCGCTGGTGGAGCGACATTGGCGCAGATCGGGGTAGCCGGAGGTGAGGGCCGTGAGGCGAAGAGTGTCTCCTGCTACGAGAGTAGTAGGAGTGCCGCGAGGTGAGACTTTTGCTATTTTAGTACTACTTACTTAAGGGTTAGTTTGTTTCAGCTCTCTTTTTTTTGCGTGTTTTTAAAAAAGTTGAATGATAGATAGTTGAAAAAACTAGCTAATAAAATTTAAATATTAATTTTTTAATATATTTTTATCTTCTCAGCACATCAAAAGTCAGAGAAACAATTCACAATGTGCTTTACAACTTTTTTCATTTTATCAGAAATTTATTTTTCAACTTCTCAAAAGTAAACTTTTCAAAACCTTAAACGCTTTTGACTTTTTAATTTTTACAGTTGAAAAAGCCAGATAAAAAATTGAAACAAACAAAACCTAAGCTTCAATAAAATAATACTTATATCGTGGCCTTATTTAAAAAGATACTCATATCAGGTAGTCTTTGCTATAATAGTATTTAGAGGGATTTAAACTTATTTTCAGTTTTATTTTGAATTTTTACTTTTCTAACTGACTAAAATACCCTTAATAATTTTGATTAACCCTAACCATTCTCTTTTCTTCGGACGATCTCAAATAGGTTCGTCCATTGGCAGCGGCGCCGGCAACCCCACGAACGCCGCCAGGCGGCGCCCCCTTGCAGCCAGCAGGGCGCACGCGCAGCTGGCGACGCGCTCGCCCGCCGCTCGCGTGCACGGACGTGCCTCGATGATCATATGTTTTTTTTAAGTACATATATTTAGTTAATATTATCATAAAACTCATACTTTTATACTCCCTCCGATTTTAAAATATTAACACATTAACTTTTATGATCAACTTTAACTATTTTTTTTATTAAAAAAATTTGTTCAAATATGTAAAATTTTGTTATTATTTGATTTTTCACTAGTGGAATTTAAATCACGACTAATAATTTTACATATTTGAATAATTTTTTTAATAAAACGAATGGTCAAAGTTAATATTAGAAGTCAATGGTATCAATAATTTAAAACCTAGAGGGGGTATTTAATTTATCATAAAATTATAGATTTTATATCTAATTATCACAAAAATACAGATTTTATTTTCAATTTATCACAAAATTACACATTCTATATATATGTTGCTGAAATTATTATAGCAAATCTGTAGTTTTTTGAAACTATGACTTAAATGTGTAGTTTTGTGATAATTTCTACTCTTTAAAAAGTACAGTTTTTCTTTTCTATGTATGCACAATAAAATGTCTCAAACAGATATGAATTAGACTACATGCACATGAAAAACTTAAGAGTTATCTCTTCTTACAAATCTGACAGAATCTTTCTATATACATACTTTACAAATCTAACGCACGAGCTCTTTCGAATCTCTCAGATCTTAAACAACACGGATCATTGTTAGTTAACAAAACATAACTACTTAGAACAAATATATAAAATCTAAAAAAAATTGATGAAAACAAAATAAATTTATTTTAATATTAATATACTATTTTTCTAAAGTTAACATTTTTCTTTACACCGTAGCATTTACTTTTGTTTTTTCCTACGTAGAGTGACGCCGTCGGAGAGCCTAACAGACGACTCAAAGAAATGGAACAAAGTTCCTGCGGTTGAATCTAATAAAAAACTGAGGGGCAGTTTAGTCATATGGAAAAGATAAAATTCAAAATGAAGTTGATTAATTTAAATCATTCTGAATATTATTATAGCAAAGAGTGCACGATATAAGTATCATTTTAGGAGAAGCCAATGACCTGAGCACCGTTATATCGAAGCCGCACTTAAAGGAATACTAAAATAGCAAAAATCTCTGAAAGATTGGTCGAGACGATCCATATCTCCATGAGAGCCTTTAAAAAAACTCGTAGAGTTGGTGTTAGCTCAAATTTCAACTTCCATGGAGAATAAGTTATTCAGATTTACTGCTATAGTATAAAGTAAACAGTGAAATATCGTTACATTATCTCTGCTACAGTAGATTCGCTACAATGCTATTATAAGGCATTGTTCACATTCCTCACTGTTTATGCTACACTACTTTGCATTAAATGCCACGGGAGAGTATGTATCTGGTGGTAGGTGCCTGAGAGATGGATCATACGGCATTCCTCCGTACTTCCATAAGGATAACTTAAGAAATCATTTTATAAAACCATTACATCAATACTTTTTGTAAATATAGAAAATTGAATCATTATTTTTAGAAAAAAATATTTCGTTGAGTTTTGATTGAATAAATATTTTAGAAAGGACCATTTTTAGAAAATACTTCATCGATTTCATATTTTAATGTAAAAGCTAGAGTTTTAGAAAAAAATGTGAGCAGAGAGATTTACATGTGCTTATTTTATAAAAGTTGGGTTAGCAAGTAGGAATGTTTGTTCAACCAAAAATATTGAAAGTAAGTAGAAAAGAAACAAAAGATAAAGATATATACTGTGTTTTTCCTGAGATGAAAAGTGACTTCCATCAACTTGAAACCCCTTAAGACACTTAAGACTCGTTCGTTTAGGCCCGGAATGGCCCGGAACACGGCCTATTCCGTGCGGATTGGTCTGACCCGGTTTCAAATCCGGTCCGAGCTGGAACAAGCGTTCGATTAAACCTGGCCCAGAATGAAACCGAGCCATTCCTGGCCTTTCCTGCCCCTATCGATCCGGATTAAAAACCGATCTGCTACCCTCCGGATCAAAACCGAGCGACTGAGGCGGCGCAGGTGAACGAGGTGGCGGCGGAACGCGAGGCAGAAGTGTGGCGACGCGACAGTGATGGGAGCCGGCGACGAGGATGAGGCCCTCCCCCACCCGAGGTCCTCCCCGTCCTGTGTCCTTCTCGCCAGTAACGCCGTCTGTAGATCTCGGTTCTTGTTCTTGAGGTGAGGTTCTTGAGGCCGTGCAGCCTGTTGAGTGGCCGGCGGGTGGCGGGGCGCAGGCTCGGTGTTGTCGCGTGCCGCCTCCGCGAATGTAGCTGGTTTGACTTCGATGATGGCGCAGAGCAGTGGGTTTTGCTCGATGCATCCGTGATAGAACCGGATGAGCACCGTTGATGTCGGGCTATACGAGCTGGATGGCAATGGTGGCCTCATCCAGCTCGTATAGCCATCATGGCATCAATGGTGGCCACATCGAACTGGAACGTGATGTAGAAGTTGACCACGGCGGCGGGGGCAGGATGACAACAAGCGCTTGGAGGAGGTGGTCGAGGCTCGCCTCGTGCTCTACTTACGGCTGCCCTTCTACTCTGTGTTTCCTCTCATCTTGCCATTGGTGTTTGAACAGATGTCGCCGTTGACTTTTAAATTCAACTTTGACTATTCGTGTTATTAAAAAAATATGATAAATTTTATATATTTAGATATAATTTGATTTATCATTAAAGTTACTCGAATCACAACTTAAAATTTTACACATTCAAATTTTTTTTTAATAAAATGATAGTGAAAATTAAATTTAAAAGTTAATGACGACATCAAATCAAATAAAGAACGGAGGGAGGGAGTACGTATTTGTGCTTTACCAAATCGAGCAGCAGACTCTGTTGGCGATCTTTGAATAACGCCCGTTGTTGCATCGTTTTTAATGTTTATCGATTTCAGATGTGAAATTGAGAAATTTCTGATCCAAGTTCTGTGTTCAATCCTTGCCTACCGAACAACATTTTTAGTCTTAACGGAACCCACGGGGATTCACTCGTTCCGCTCCAGGATCCAATCAGTTCGTGGAATGAAGTCGCGTAAAGCGTTTGGTTTGGTTCCTCGTGAGGTTCACTCCCGCTGGGGAAAAGTGGGGATGGGCCGCGAATGGAGGAAGGTCGGCTGCCCTGCAGAGGAATGAACCTGGAGGTCCTGGAAAGGGACAAGAAAGGCCTTACTAGGAACAAAAGCTTCCTGAGCGGCAATCCATCAGTGGCCATCATGTCGTAGGAATACTAATATACTATCACTCACGGCAAAATGGTGATTTTCCATATGAATTTGCTAAACATTAGTCCAATGCCTTTGACAGTCTGCACCGCTTTATTTGAACTATGTAACTATTTACATCGCTTATTAACACATAGGTGAATGTCCATGTATAACTACGAAGGTAAGATTATGATACATATTTCCACCAAGTATATAACTAGAGATGCATAGGAAATAAATGGTTATCTTAGAACTTATTGACACCCAAAAATTGACGTCACTGGAGTGTCCGGTACAGTGCTGGAGTCTCCAGCAGCAAGCCCTCTCGCGTTTGGGAGTTTCGCCCACAGGACTGTCCGGCAAGCTCTCTCGGGTTGGGGCTTGTTAGCCACCGGAGTGTCCGGTATATTGTCGGACTGTCCGCTAAGCCCTTTGGGGTTCCAGAGTTTTACGCAACAGACTATCCGGCACTGTATCGGAGTGTCAGATGACTGGAATGTCCGGCGATATGCCAGACTATCTGATGAAGTCGGTTTTGGTTGGTTTAAAAACAAATTACCTTCCTATTTTTTAGATCCGAGATCCCTGGGGTAAGATCACCCCACCTCTATAAAAAGAGGTCTCATGCCGATTGAGGGACATCCCAATCGTCTCTGTCAACGTGTCTTTACGTTTTTTACCTCTCTAAACTCTAATCCCCTTACTCGACCCCAATTTCGTTCTTCTCCCGTCCCGGCGACGTGTGAAAGCGATCTGGCTGGCCTGATCGAGCCCGGATGAACCCTAAGAAGATCCTCCTCTGATGGGGTCCCTCCCGAGATGTGTTTTCTAGGTGCTTGTGGTGATTTTTTTTTCAAAGCGACATCAACTTTCCGCACACGAACGTGCGCGTGGTCCGTTGATCCGAACCCGCTTTCGGCGTTAACACACTTTTTGCCGACTCCGCTGGGGAGGAATGGTTCCAGTTGCACAAATCGAATCATCCTCTCCACATCATATCTTCCGAGATCTCGCCAAAGAACATCGTGATGCCATCTTTGGATAAAGTTCTCGAGGAGGCACGAAAGTTGTTCCTAAAATGACGGAAGGTCGTGGAGGAGCAGCACAAGGCACACGAAGAGCAGGAGCGCAAGGTGCGAGAAGATCAGGAACTCCAAAAATTCTTGGTGTGCTTCAAGAAGGATCGTCAAAGGACGATCTCTCAAGTCAAGGAGACCGTTCTTCCTACCATCCCCAACGAAAAAACCGTAGGTTCCACCAATGTAAGTTTATCTACTCAACCCGCGGTTACTTTTAAAGATCTTTCATGTTGGTCCGCTCATAGTCAAAAGGTTTTAAGAGATGAGATGCAATATATGATTCAAGAAACCATAGCGAAGTCATTGAAAGATCTTGGTATTATCAATCGTGCTACACAAGTAGAGAAGCCTCATGCGAATTCATCGGCACCCAATTTGTCTAACGTTGAAAAACCATGGTACGGTACGCCATTGAATTCATTTAGTGGGCAATCGAGTTTCCAAACCGGTGTGCAAACTAATGCTTTAGTAGTACCTCCTACTAATGTAGAACCTATTGATAGCATTCCCAATCTGGCAACTAACCGATTGAGTGAGGTATCCATCTTTGTCCCTCCGTACCACACCACCGCGTATAATACAGCACACATTCCACCAAGCGGTATGGGAATGCCTTATGGACCAGCACATAATGAAAAATGTAATGTGACGGGAAGTAGCGTGCAAGCAAATTCTCATAGAATCCCCGCCACAAACATAGAAGAGCGCCTAGCAAACTTTAAAGAAGATTTGAACAATTCTAAGACACACTAGGAGTTGATTTTAAAGGAAGAGACCGAATCTATAAAAATTCTTATCTCTCCAGCTTTGATTCGGTCCCTTATCCTAATGGTTGGCGTGTCTCGGATTTTGTAAAGTTTAGCGATGAAGACAATAAGACCACATGGGAACATATTAGCCAATACACCGCTCAACTAGAAGAAGCCAATAACATTGATGCTCTGAAAATTAGACTTTTTTCTTTGTCATTAACTGGAACCGCATTTTTGTGGTTCTCATATTTGCCTCCAGATTCCATGTGCACATGAGAATTCTTGGAACGCAAATTCCATGATCATTTTTATTCCATAGGCAATGAATTAAAATTGTAACACTTAACATCGGCTAGACAAGGGAAAGATGAGACGGTTGCTAGTTTCATTTGGCGGTTTAGAGAAATAAAAAACCGCTGCTTCAATGTCACAATTTCTGAAAAAGATTTGACCGATTTAGCATTTAACGGTTTATGGTCTCATCTTAGGGAAAAGTTGGAAGGTTACGATTTTATTACTCTCACGCAGCTCCAACAAAAAGCTTCGATACAAGAGAGCCGAAGCAAAGAACCAAGGCATGATTTTATCGGCACAATGTTCATGTTGTTGAATATGATTCGGATAGCACTGATGATGAGTCTAATGATATACTTGCTGGTGAGTTCAATTGGCCATCTAAGAGTAAATCTTTAGCATGTGACGCACTCAAACCGGTTCATAAGAATCGAAAAGATGATGTGAAATACATCTTTGATGTAGCCAAATGTGATAGAATATTTGATGGGTTGCATAAAGGTGGGTATATTAAGTTGTCTTATACATTGCCATCGACGAATGAAATAAAGCATAGAGCATATTGTAAATGGCACAATTCATATTCTCATGCTACTAATGATTGCAAAGTTTTTCGTCGACAAGTCCAATCGGCCATCAATAAAGGACGATTGAGTCTCAAAAAATACAAATAGATAAGCACCCGTTCCCGATGAACACTTTAGATCACAACCCTAAAGTGTTGATTCGCCCACATCAGGCCGATACAACAAAAGGGAAGAATGTCATCATCGGGGAGGAAAAGCCTGCTCCTTCGAGATACACGGTCACTTCTAGGAAAGTGGTGCTAGAGAAATCTACCGATGGTAAAGAGTCCATCAAAGTCACTATTAGAGGCTCGGGACCCAAGGGGCAAGCTTCATAGCCCAAGATGATCAAACCAAAGAATCTCGAAGTGGGCAAGTGAAAAGTGAATGAAAGTAAGGTCAAGGAAAAGAAGACAACTTTCAGAAGCACACTTGACTGACTCATGGAGAAATACAAACACCAAAAGACCGATTCGGGGAATCAGTTGGCCAAGCGACCAAGATCTCTTCATGGTGTGAGCGTCCTAGTAAAGAGGTGTCGGTGTTCCGTACACCGGCACAGTATGAATTTATACGATCGGAGAGAGTACGGTGCGCCTCTTTCTTGCCGATATGGCCTAATCCATGAAGGACTCAAGAACGTAACCAGGTTCGGGCCACCGCGAGGTGTAATACTCTACGTCCAAGGGTCGAAAACAATGAACTCACGTATAAGATCGAGTGGTTTACAATGGTGGAAGGGCTCTCGTACGAGCAGAGTCCCTAGCGTGCCTATGTGGATGTGTATCGAACTCTATCAACTGCTTAATCTTATCGTACGGGGGTCCCTGACATGTCCTTATATAGGGGCCGGACCAGGGTTACAAGACGGGGTGAAACGGGCGGCTCCCTGACGAGTGAGGGCCGCAACTAAACTTGGCTCCCATGGAACTGGACTTTCTTTGACAGGTGGGGCCACTGGCATCTTCAAAAATAATACTCTGGCGATTCCTTGGCGCTTGACGGTCCTTTGGTGCCAGCTGTCGTCGTCAATGTCCTTCGTCTGTCTCCTGTTCAGCTTCGAGGGGGACAGAGGTCGCTTTACCGTTTGTTTTACCTCTCTGCCTCTTTTGTACAGTGTCAAAAATCTCTATACCGGCAGGGGTCTATCGCGGGTTGGTCGCCCGACCCTACAGTCAGAAAAGTAAGTTAGTTACTTAGCCGTCGGGCGGCCAAGCCTTGTCGTTACGCAGCCCCCGACCCACGGGGGTCGGGGTGGCTTCTGTCCTTGGACGCGCCCAACCCTCTCGTAGCGGAAACTTGCGGGAATCTTTCTCCTGATCCACGAAGAACGTGGGTCGGTTGTTGTGGATGGGTCGTATACCGTAGCTGAGCCGTCGAGTGACCCCGGGCCGTAGGTACCCAGGGTATATGACCCCGACAAGAGGTGAGACCAAATATGACTATGCCTGTTCCTCCTCCACCTATATTCGGTTTGTCACCACCATGGTGCGTTTCCATGCCTTATTCTCTGGTCCCGATGTAGAATCCACACATGGGACCATGGATGCATATTCCGCCAATGCAATACCCACCGTTTTATCCAGGGTGGGGCGTACCAAAAAGAAGCCATACAAAGGGTGCAAGCGCCTACATGCAAAAGAGATGTGCAAAAATTCTTAGGTAAAGTAAATTATTTGAGGAGATTTTTATCCAACTTGTCAGGAAAGATTAATGGATTCACTCCTATCCTTCAGTTGAAAAACGAGATCGAATTCACTTGGGGGGCGAAACAGGAAGAAGCATTTGACAAGATCAAAATATACTTGTCATCACCTATGGTTCTTAGGGCGCCTAGGAGGGGAACTCCTTTTCACCTATATGTGGCAGCCGAAGATGATGTGATTGGTGTTGTTTTGATACAAGAAACTAAAGGAAGAGAGTACGTGATCACATACGTAAGCCGACAGTTGATATAAGAGGAAACAAGGTACACTTCTATCGAGAAACTATGCTTTTCCTTATGTTATGCTTGCATTAAGTTAAGACATTACTTGTTATCTAGTACTTATATGGTTGCTTGTCAAACCGATGTTATTAGACATATGTTGCATAGGTCAATTTCTAGTGGTAGGTTTGAAAAATGGGCGTATGGTTTGATCGAATATGATTTGGCTTATGAATGATTACTGTCCATGAAGAGCCAGATCATTGTTAATTTCATTGTTGAGCATCGGATTGATTTAGAGCACGATTTAGACATTGGTTATATAACATTCACCCCTTGGAAGGTTATATTTTGATGGATCGGTTTGCAAGGAGGGTCAAGATATTGGTGTGGTGTTGATGTCTCCTCATGATGCGCATTTTGAGTTTTCAAGCCGATTAGAATACAATTGCACCAATAATCAAGCCGAACATGAAGCATTATTGCTCGTCTTGGAGATGTTGGAATCCATGGGAGTGAAACATGTAGAAGCTTTTGGCGATTCGCTGTTAATAGTACAACAAGGTGCCCAAAAGTTTCGATGTTTAGATGGATCATTGAATGCTATCTTAGATAAGTGACTAGATATGGTCAAAAAGATGGATGAGTTCCGCATATATCATGTTGCTAGGCTAGAAAACAGTAGAGCCAATGATTTAGCACAACAGGTATTGGGTTACAATGTTAGCAAAGGAAAATTCTATATTATTAAGAAACCGATGTATGAGGTGCTAGATGTGGAAGATTTGGCTAATAACAAGATAAATAATGACACTGTTGAATCATTAGATTGGAGGTCTCCAATAATTTCATACATTCGCGATCCAACACAAAGGGTAGAACGAAAAGTTCGGCACATGGCTTTCAAATATACTTTGATTGACAGTCATTTGTATCGCCGAACGGGAGACGATTTGCTTTTAAAGTGTCTAGGTGATGAAGAAGCCAGAGTGGCTATGGGGGAGGTTCATAAAGGAATTTGTGATACGCACCAATCGGCTCTTAAAATGAAGTGGCTATTGAGAAGAGTTGGATTCTATTGGCCCACTATGATCGCTGATTGTTACCGTTACTACAAAGAGTGTGAAGAGTGTCGAAGATTCGGGAATATTCAATTAGCACCCGATGCCATGATGAATCCCATCATCAAAACTTGGCCATTCTGAGGTTGGGGGCTAGATTTTGTAGGACAAATACATCCTCCGTCCTCAAAAGAACACCGCTTCATGTTAGTAGCAACGGATTATTTTATCAAGTGGACTGAAGCAGTTGCCCTTAAGAACATGGCACATAAAGAGGTAATTGAGTTTATCACTAATCATATTATCCATAGATTCGGCATACCACAAACTTTGACCACAGATCAAGATACATCATTCACATCGGGTCATGTTCGTGAGTTTGCTGAATCCTATGGGATTAAGTTGCTCAATTCTTCTCCGTATTATGCTCAGGCTAATAGTCAGACCGAGTCTAGTAATAAGACATTGATCAAGCTCATTAAGAAAAAGATAGAGGATCACCCTAAGAAGTGGCATAAAGTCTTATCGAAAGCTTTATGCGCTTCTCGAATATTTAGGCATGGGACGACTAACATAATCCCTTAAGAGCTTGTGTATGGACAAGAGGTCGTTTTACCCGTCGAGGCAAATCTAGGAGCTCTAAGATTAGCCAAACAGAATGATTTATCCACCGATGAGTATAGGACATTGATGTTAGATAATATTGATGAGGTAACCGATAAGCGCTTGAATGCCTTGGAGGAAATTGAAAAAGATAAAATACGAGTTGCTAGAGCCTACAGTAAGAAAGTGAAGGTCAAAACCTTTCAAGTAGACGAATTAGTTTGAAAAACAATTCTGCCCGTAGGCTCAAGAAGCAACAAGTTCGAGAAGTGATCCTCTAGTTGGGAAGGACCATATAGAATAACGAGAGTAATAGCCGGGAATGCCTACAGGGTAGAAGACTTGCAAAGAGTATCGTTGCCTAAAGCTCTCAATGGCCGGTACTTAAAAAAATATCACCCAAATGTATGGCAAAATGCTTAAAAGGGAACTAGCTGATATAATAAATATTGTTGCTAAAAACTCGTAATATGACCGATGAGTCAAAGCACCATCACTCCTTAGATGTTTTTGGGTGCTTAAAATGATTTGTGGTGCAGGGACTCTACCAAAAAGCAGGGGGCATGCGTTGACATTCAAATATTGAAGCCATCGGAGTGTCCGACAAGCCCTCTCGGGTTGGAGCTCGTTGCCCACCGAAACGTCTGGCATGTTGTCAAACTGTCCACCAAGACCTCTCAGATTTGAGAGTTTTACACGACAGACTATCCAACACTGTACCGGAGTGTCCGGTGAAGTCGGTTTCGCTTGCTTTAGAAACAAATTACCTTCCTATTTTTTAGGATCTGAGATCCCTAGGGGTAAGACCACCCTACTGCTATAAAAAGAGGTCTCAGGCGGATTGAGAGGTCCCAACCGTCTCTGTCAACTTGCCTTTACGTTTTTTACCTCTCCAAACCCTAATCCCCTTACTTGACCCCAATTCCGTTCTTCTCCCGTCTCGGTAACATGTAAAGACGATCCGGCTGGCCTGATCGAGCCCGAATCAACCTTAAAAAGATCCTCCTCCGACGGAGTCCCTCCCGAGGTATGTTTTCCAGGTGCTCGTGGTGATTTTTGTCAAAGCGACATCGACGTTCGCACACACAGACGTGCGCGTGGTACGTTGATTCGAACCCAATTTCGTGGTCAACAGAACTATAGCATGAAAATCTGGATGCCTAATAAAACATATGATCATTGTATGATTTGTATTAGTTCTTGCATCACACGAACACACATGCACCCTGTTCGTACGGATATCACGTCCGCTGGATCGGTCTGGTTACTCAATCCTAAGGCAAAGCTTCGCCATTAGCACCTCTACTACTTCCAATTTCAGCTCTGGTAGAGGAGTGCCTAGTTTTTCTGTATTGTCAGCACTTGCATGTGAATAGTCACCTGAAATCATTTTCAGGCAGCATGATGAAAACATAGAACTAGCTGTTCACACTAACTCTCCAAGCACTGTGTAACAGTATGAAAAAAAGAGCAAGAAAATTCCAGTTCACTTAGTGGATAAATGAACGATAATGATAGTACAGTTCAAGACTCAGAATCTTGTATCTACGATGTGACACGAATTTCTTCTTCTTTGTCTGACCAGTCCAATTAGCAAAAACCAAGTGTATGTGGAACCTGAAAAGGAACCGCAGAGTTCAATTCAACTGTATGTGAAACCTGAAAAGCGGAGTTCAATTCCAAAGCAAATTTGAATGAGGAAAAAGTAGCATTGATTTCCAAAATGCATGGATGGAAGTTTCCAAATCATACAATAGTCCATGTTTATATTGTTTCGATGCAGTACTATATTTGGTTGAGTATTAGTACCCCAAGAATTGCACTTCGAGCGTATTTAGATATTATAAACCTTAACCAGTCACAATTCCTAGCAAAAATTACCTTGCGATGGGATTTCTGTAACAATTTCATTGAGTGAATGCCCTACAAGACCAAAAGAAATATTAATGGTATTGGATGGCAATATTTTCTGAATCTTAACTATAGTTTAGCAACTGTTTCAACAGCAAACAGTACAAAGAATGTTTGGCTAACACCTAGCATGCTTTGATGGTGATGGAGAATGGAGCAAATTAGGGGACACGGCTCATGTTGACGCTAGCCAAGCTCCGTCAGCACTAAACCTAACTATTGTTGAAAGGGGAAAATGTTGATGTTCTTCGGGAGCATTACCTGGGCCTGCCAGAAAATCGCATTGAGTCCCAGCGTGTCGAGGAAGGAAGTAAATGTGGGCCTGCCGCCTGCTCCTTCCTTGCTCGCACTCGTGGCCTGGCCCAACTCCACTTCCTCGTTCCCTGAGAGAGCCCCACGCGCCGCCGCTGCGCCAGCACCGCGCGCCGTCGAATGGATGGTATGGCCGGAGCGACGGGCGCTTACAGCGGCGCTGTGCGGCCTGTGGAGAGCGCTTCGGGGGAGACTATGCTTCTCTGGGGCCTAGGGCAGCCCGCGTCGCACCGCAACAACGCCTTGGTCCGTCAGGCCGCGCACTCCTTCGAGCTCGACGCCTGCGGCCGCCGCCTGTCGCTGCTGCAGTCCTCCTCCTCCATGGCCACCCCCGGTGTCACCGGCGCCGTCGTCTGGGACAGCGGCGTCGTCCTCGCCAAGTTCCTCGAGCACGCCGTCGACTCGCGGCACCTCGTCCTCCGCGGCACCAGAGCGGTGGACCTGGGATCCGGATGCGGCCTCGTCGGGTGCGTGGCGGCGCTCCTAGGGGCGCACGTCGTCCTCACCGACCTCCCGGACCGCCTCAAGCTGCTCCGGAAGAACGTCCACCTCAACGTTGACGACTCCCACGTCGCAGGCTCTGCTCAGGTCACGGACCTCGTATGGGGGGACGATCCGGAGCCCCAGCTGCTTCAGCAGCCACTGCCTGATTTCGGTACGGATTTCGTTGCCTCTCGCCGATTCTTCCATGTCTGGTACGGATTTTCTTCGATTCAACCACCTCGTCATCCCTTGCTACCGCTACTTGCTAGTTAGTGCTCGGCTCGGACGTGATCTACAACGAGGAAGCGGTGGATGATCTGCTGCTCACCCTCAAACAGCTCTCAGAGCAACATACCACGATACTGCTATCTGGAGAACTCCGCAACGGTACTGTACTCCGATCCTTTCTTCTTCTTCCCATTTCTTTCCAGCCAGCGAACCTCAGCTACCTGATTGATACACGAATCTTTTATGATGATCATCCAGACGCTGTGCTGGAGTGCTTTCTGGAGGCAGCAATGCAAGACTTCCTCGTGGGCTGCATCGAGCAGGACCAATGGCACCCTGATTTCCGTAGCAATCGTGTTGCCTTGTTCATCTTAGTCAAGAAACCACCGCGCACCGGAGAGTAGTTTGCTACAGCCAATCGCACTTTCGGCAAGTCACACTTGAGTTTTCCTCCTTTTGTTGTAGGCTTGCCCCAAGTTATGACGAGTCTTAGCTCACTCGGCCACTCTAGGTAAAGATTGGCAGTGATCATACCCAGAGGGGCACGAACGTTGTACTTTTTTTTTGTTATGGATGTAAGATGGATATAAAACTCTTCAATTTTATTTTAAAAAATTAGTATTTATCATCAATACAAATGAAAATAGTCATTTGAAACGTAAGAATTCCACATGAATCTTACAATAATTTATTTTCACAAGAAAAAATAGGAGGAAATCCCTCATTCCAAACGGAGCCTTATTCTGCTGAGCGACCCACCACACCTGAGATCAGATGAGCATCTACTCCCTGCCTTCTTTTCGTGCTTCGATGTTTATGGCCGGATACGCTTGTAATCCGCATATTAATCAGACTAAGTGAAATCTCACAAAATGTATATTTAAATCTCGCTTATCTGAGTAAGCCAGCTAACATAGAAGTCTAGAAACACATGAAGTTCGATTATCCTATAAGCAATGTCAACCTACGTACCTCAAACAAAATTAATCAGTATTGTCAAACATCAGGTTTATTTTAACAATGGGTCATTTCGATAATGACTTATCATAAATTTTTGCCTCTCAAATAAGTGAGTTTCAGAGAAGTGAAAAAATACGCCCTATACCAATTGACTTTGAAATTTGCTATAGTGTTCACAATGTCTAAATCGCCACGATGTTATTGTAGAGGAGGTTCATGCAACAATGATTAAATCGCGTCTTCCTGCAACTCTTTACCTGACGCATTGATACATCTATAGTTATTTGATTTTGAAAATTTTCATACTAATGGCCTTTTTCTTTTCACGTTTTTTTTCTCTTCAAACATACCATTACTATGTTTTTTTTACAACCTTACTACATGATATTGTATTTATTATATTGTGTAATACTACATTATATTTATTATATTATGTTTATTATACTGTCAGCATCACTGTAACTCGCATTATATTTATCCTTAATGCAATATAAAAACAACAAAAATGTTAAAAAAATCAAAGAAAGGTTATGTTATGAAGGGAAAAATGTATTTAATGGCTCTAAATAAAAGATTGCAGTTTGAGTGTTAAGAAATGAATTTCTAATGTATTTAATGGTAAAAAAATACTCGACTACTGTGGGTACATGTGGATCGTTGTGGAGCGAAAGGCACCGGGCGAGGAGGTGCGCGAGGACCAGGGCTGTCGAGAAGCAGATGGGCTCATCCCTTCCAAATCAAATAGTGGAAATTGATCTGCAATCGGGCTGTTGGCGGGCTATTTGATAAGGTAGAGTTCCGATTTACTCTCTCCGTATCAAATTATAAGTTATTTTAGACTTAATAATTTTTTTAAAATTATAAGTCATTTTTACTTTTGAATACACTTTTTCTTTTTCCAATACTTCGTCTCTGTCTCTTTCCTCCTCGTTTTCAGCGCATCTCACATTTTTCACTTTCTTTAATTCCCGTGGCCAGCTACAAAACAACTTATGTGAAGTAAAATTATATAGCTGTCATATTTAGTGTACATTTGTCCTATCGTATAATCGATATCAATAATGATCTGGTGTATAAGAGCTCGCCTTTCTTGTGTGAAGGGGTATACCTTGCCAAAGGGGCCGGCACAAGGTCCGATCATTTTGGTCCGGTACCAGCACGGCACGGCATGATGTGTACCTAGGTCGGGCCAGCCCAAAACACGACACGAGCCGTGCTTAAGTCTAGGCATAGGCACATTGGCACGGCACGAGCGACCCGACTAAGCACGACACCCGGCCCATGTAACCCGTTAGGCCTGACACGGCACGGCTCGGTAGGTGTGTAGAACTTTTATTTGTAATTTAACGTTAAATACATGTAATTTTACCGATTTATGTTTAAAATTTACTATTATAAGTATTATATAATTATTTTCAGTAATTTTTCGAGACAAAAATAAAGTTTATTTTTCTACCAAGCTCCGTGCCATGCTGGCACGGCCCGTCTAAAAACACCCGAGTTATGCTTGGGCATAGGCTAGCGGCCCGCGGGTCGGCACGGCACGTTCCGATTATTTAACAGGCACCCGTAGGGGACTACAGTATAAGAGCAAGAGAAAGACTCACCTTAATTAATTGTACTACCAGTAGTGCAATTCACCCATAAACCACAAGTGGCCCTAGCTTTGGTCAATTGCGCGGAGTTTTTCAGTTAACTTTCCGAAGTATAGTGGCTTTCTGCAATGATGGAGTTCCCGCGCATCCCAGCCGGTCAAGTCATCGTGGTCGCCGAAATACAACGCCGGTTCGGTCGGCGCCGACTCGGACGCACGCCGCGAGAGCGAGATCCACTCGAGATGCCGGCTCCTTTTTGGAAATCCGCGGCCACGGATCAGAACGCAATCTTTATCTGCAAGGCTCGTGGAGCATGCGAGTGACATACGGTGGGATTCGTACCTACCTACAAGGCCAACTGGTTGCCACTAATTGGTAGTAGTACTTCTACAAGGACAAGATTGAGTTTTTTAGAAGGACATGATTGAGTTGACTGATCTGACTGGGTCAAGCACGTGGCATTGGTGGGTAAGAACGGCTCTGCTCTGCATATTCATAGCACGTGGCATTGGCATTTTAGAATAGTGTTTTGCATGCCAAAATTTGCAATTTGAAACATCATCGATCTCTTCTCCTGAGCAACATAGGAGACCCATAGTCGTCACCGTGCCAAATCCCTCCTCTCCGTTGTGTTGCCACCAGGAAAACCCGTCCGTGAGGCTCGCCATGCGGGGCCATCGATCGGATGGGGTGTCTCCTCTGTCCCCTTGAATTGTTGTTTGATTGCTTGCAGCGCCATGGGAAGGGGCGCATGGGAGCTGCACGTCGTAGGGTTGTATCATGACGCGGCAAAGCTTGTCAACATTGACATCTTTTGTAATGCACTGAGGAATCTGTCTTATCTCCTCCAGTGGCCTCCTCCCTCGACGTGGTGAATTTTTATTAGACTTTGAGGTACGTTGTGAGAGAAACGGCATCATTGCGGTCAGCAAGCAATTTGAGGTTGATGGACTGATTGTTATCTACTTATAAAACGAGCATTTTTAAGTTTAGATAAAGGTTAAAATCTTTTAATTTTTACTAATTATAATTAAAAAATTACATAATTTTTTAATATAAAAAGATAATTTTTATGAAAGTTTATTTAATGATGAATAAAAAATATAATTTTTATATAATAAAATACTATTAATTATATATTATTAATAGTCAAACGTGATAAAAATTTGACTATAACTAAACCTAAAAAATACTGTAAGTAGCGGCCCTTGTTGCAAGCAATCCAAGTAAAGTCAATGCAGACATGGAATTTTTCCCACTCATTTGCTTTCTATTGTCATTTTATTTTTCATTTTTGAGGGTAAGTTATCAATTGACATGAGAGCAAAATAAATGAACTACATTAAATCATTTCTAAAACTAAATCAGATCTACACAGCTTCATATTCTAACACTAAATCAGATCTACTCGTCTTCATTCTTTCCATTGTTCTGTACTTCTATCTCCTGTCTCATCAAGATGAGAAGAGAGAGAGAGAGAGAGAGGCGAAACCCGAATGTCCGGATTTTTTTCACCTCGGCCGGAGACGTCCGTGCGTTGGGGCGAGCGGCCACGGGCCCCGACATGTTTTTTGCAGGGGGCCCCAGGGGGCAGCGGCTCGGTTTTCTCGGTTCCGCAGCTCCGGACGTCGTCGGTTTCGTTTTTCTCCTAAACCCGATCCCCATTAGCTAATCCATGAATACAGCATGGTTATCTTGAAGAAGCCTTTGCGAACCCCACCAGCCTAACCGGCGACGGCATCCTCCTCCTCTTCCCGCCCTCCGTTATGGTCTCGAGCCCCGGCGACCAGGGTCGCTCCGCTCTCGCCCCTACGAGCTGCATGTAGTGTTTCCTCAGCTCCGGCGTGCTGCAGAGCTGCTCGGTCGTTAACGGCCCCGGGCCGCACTTGCTGCCGCCGCCGGACGACGTGATCACCTTCTCGATGAACTCGGGCAAGACCCTGATGAGCGCCGCGCCATCGCCGCCGCTGACGTACTCGAACGGGGACGCCGCTCCGGCGAGGGAAACCTTGGCCCGCGACGGCGAGAGCGACGCCAACGTCGCGGCCGTGAGCGCCTTATCGCAGGAGAGCCGCGCCGCGGGGAGCACGAAGTAGGTCCGCCCGGGCAGGAGTTGCTCCCCGGCCGCGAGCGCCGGCACCGGGAGGCCGATGAAGAAGGCGTCCGCGGCGCAGACGAGGTACTCGCCCGGGAGCTCTGCCGTGACGTCCCCGGCGGTGGCGAACAGCCGCTCATCGTCCATCGTCGTCGACCCGCCCCAGAACACCAGCCGCGCTGCCGCGGCCTTTCCTTGCGCGGCTCCGGGGCACAGGCAAGGGGAGAGGCCGTTGCCCATGGCGTGAGAGGAAGCCTGGAAGTTTCTAGAAGCTTCAAAGGTGAAGACTGTGAAAGAAGATGCGCGCGCTGGATACTGTGATTCTTGATTGTGGTGCGGAGGTGTATATATAGGGTAGGGTTGACCACACAACAGGGTCTGACTTTGGAATGGTCAGAGCTTGGTGTTTGATTTCTTTGCATTAGCAAGAGGGTTGACCGGATACTGGCGTTCAAAATCAAAACAGACAGCTTTTGTTAATTATTGTTAGTGGGAGGCTTGTAATGTCAACGCCCAATTCACCCGACTGGAAGCTTCTAGTGTTCGGTTCTGTTTCTTTAGCCCACGCCACTTATCACCAAATATATTACTCGGAGTATAAAGTTGATTACAAGGATACGTTGTTTTATATCCCAGCGGGGTTTGAGTACTTAAAAAACATCTTTTGCATACTTATTATCGGGTATATTCAAATGATTTAGATTTCAGAGTCAACATCGACAAAATCTGAATAATAGGCAGGTTATGATCAGTTATTGCAAAAACAAGAGAAAAGGAAATTAGAAAGGTCCTTTTTAAAAGTATTTCTGAAATTAGATACTAATTTACTGAATATTTCGAATCTGTCCATAGTTAAACCAGTAAATTCTAGGTGTTGAAGATGATTATTTTAAACTTTAGTGGTTTAACTATGGATAGATTTCCATGGTGAAAATCAGTATTTTTCGGTGGAAACTTGAATGAAATTTTCTATTTTTTTATTTCTGACTCGCAAATATTAGAATGTATGGTGCAAATCAACGACTCAACCTTCAGTCAAAAACTTAAATTTCTAAATCAAGGAAGAGAGCGGATATCATAATTTGCCACACTTTTTATAATAACGAACTGGCAGTTTTTAATATTGGAGAATATGTAAGAGGAGAAACTGTTTCTTACATGCAGTGTACGTGGATGAGGTTAGCCATCGAGAGCTTTCTTACTACTGCGCGCGCGTATCCATCCGCACATCGATTTGGCTTTGTTGATAATGTAGGGGGTGAAAATTAATCATCATGAGATTACTTTCTAAACATCTCTAATTTAAAAACATAAACTTTTTTTTAAAAAACCTAGTGGAGATTTTAAAACTTAATTTATTTTTTAATAAAAAAATTCGGATATTAATCTTAGATGCATCTATTTACACACTCTCGATTGCGCCCGAAAACTGGCACAGCAGCTAGCTTAGACGAGGAAGATGGAAGGAATTCTGGCTACCGTAGCCGATATCAATCAAAGTGTCGTCGGCGTACTGGAGAACGGGGCAGGACCACCGATAGTCGCCGAACAAGGGCAGTGGTCAACATTCATTCTGTTACTCACACGCGCCAATTCGATCAAGCACGTGTTTCATATGCCCAGCCCAGCTGCCCAGGGCGTGCTTGACACGAGCAGGAGCGCAACCGACTGGTCTTGCGACTCATAGCACTGGCTCTCGTCAGAGCACCTCGGTTTCAAAAAGCGAAAAGAATAACCAATACCGTACTCGTTCAAACGCTAAGTTCGTTTCAAACTTCGTAATCTATGGGCTTCTTGTACGACATTTATAAGTTTTTTCAAACTTCGTAATGGACTGCAGGCAGCCATACCCTCCTGCTGGCTCGGATGGAGTTGTACGCAGAAAACAGGCAGGACTCTAAGGGCTCTTTAGCGCAGCTCCCAGCTAAAAGTATCAGGAGCTCTTTCAAGAGAAGTGATTCTTATCTACTTTTGTAAATTGATTTTAAAGGGTTGGAAGCTAGCTTCTCTTGATTCGGTGAAGTGATTTTGATCCTGATTCTAAGAGTTTATTCTAGAGAATCAAAGTAAATCACTTTCAGCCACAGAATCACTCCACAGAAGAATCAGAAATGAATCTAGAGAATCAGGAGGTCTAAATTCCACAGCTTTTTGTTCCAAACTTTGGGCCTGTTGGGTTGACTATGGAATTTTGCTACGCTTTAAGTGTGACACGTCGAAATTTTGGTGAAAAATTTGGCGTTGTAAGTTTGACAAGTTTTAGTAAGAGAAATAAACTAGAAATACTATTGAATAATTACGATACGCTATAAATTTACAACAAAGCAAATAAGTATCACAATTATTACGGTGCACCGAAGTTTTAGCGTAAGAGAGTACGTTACTTCCTCCGTCTCATAACAGAACAAGTGTTTATTTGAGTTCAGTCAAACGCATCTTTGATCAATAATCAATAATTTTTATAAAAGCAAATTAATTTTAGCACATATAAAATATATATTATGAAAAGTATTTTTATGACAAATTTAAAAGTTCAACAATTAGATTTTAAAAATTAATTAAATTTATAAAAATCATTGATAACACGAAATCTAAACGAACACTTCTTTGAGGTAGTAGCCATCCAACAATCTCTTTGTACTTTCCTCGAGGTATTAGATCTGTGCAATAGTGTTCACGTAGCAAATAATCAAAATAATCGTAGCCATTTGAAATGAGCAATGAAGATATATGACGCAGTTGGAGAATTGGACTGCTCCCGAGATAACGATTCAGGCGTGAGCGCCACAGCCTTTTCTCTCCCGGGCACACGCCGCATTCTGACCTGGCGCGCTTTGGCTCCGTGCTCGGCTCCACGCCTCCACCCACCGCCACGACGGAGGCGTGAGTGACGTGACGATTCTACCCGCCTAGCCGGACCGGGCCAGCCGCAGTGGCACGTGCGGGGACTGCAACGGCCGCTCCAGTACGAGATGGAGAGGACGCCTCCAGCAGCCCACCGGACGCTGCTGCGCGTCAAAGCCATGCCGGCAGCAACAAACTCTGCTCTGCGCTGCACCACGTCGTGATATTAGATCTGTGCAATCTTTTTTATGTTGCAAATAATCAAAGAAATCGATAACTATTTCAAACGAACAGTGAAGATATAATTCCGTAGTATCCTGCTCCGAGAGCACATCGTGTCGGTGTTCTGACCACCGGCATAGTAAATATACGATCGTGAGGGATGGTATGCCTTCGGATTCGATATGGCCTAATCTGAGGTAGACTCAAGAGGATTTTTACGTGGTTCGGGCCACCCGAACGGTGTAATACTCTACGTTCAGGAACGGATTATCTTAAGGATAATGTTACAAGACGGGATCCTCTCTTCGCGGGAGGACCCAGAACGTGGGTGAATGGGGGTGCTTGCTCGGAAAGGTACAAGGATCCCCGGGTTCTGATGGAGCTCAAGTTTGTCTTTCGTGTGTTTGTGGCTGTTGCTTGTGGTGGTGTTCGACCGTTTTTTCTATCGTTTCCTGGGCCTCCCTATATATAGGAGGGGGCCCTAGGGTTACAGGTAATGAGCCCTACGTGATCCTGTCGTCTCGCCGACAGGTGGGCCCTTCCAAACTGTCGCCATCATTTCGTTCCGTCCAGACATGGTCATGACCCGTCGCGTCGTGCGCAACGGCGGGTACAATGATGCTCGTCCGGCGCCACTGCGCCGGCTACAGTGCTGTCCCGTCGTGTCTGGCAGCCGTCGCAGCTTTCTGCTGGAGTGTCGCCGTGGTGAATCTCGTCCTGTCTCGTCGCGACAGATGGCAGCTGGTCACCAGAGTAAATATACCATAACGCGGTACCTACCTCCTGAGGGTCGCTCCCGGGGGTCGATCTTCGGAGGCCGGGGTCTTCGCGCCCCTACGCGGCCAAGACATAGCCGCCGTAGGTCGTCGCTGAGGGGTCGAAACCCGTGCCGCCCGACCCCCGACTTTCACCCGTTAGAGTGCGATCTGTTGGGTACCCGAGGTACGTAATCCCGACAGTAGCCCCCGAGCCTGATGCCGTTCGAGGTCTCTGATTGAGGCGGCGTCGGGCTGGTCGTTTCCAAAGTTTGTCGTGTTCCTACGGGTGCGCACGAGCACGCCCGTAGGGCGTAGCCCCCGAGCCCTCGAGCGACCCAGAGGGTCGGTCGTGGGCTGAATCGTTATGCGGACCACCTTTCGTCGGCGGTCGATCGTATCGGAACCGCTCCGCCGGGTCGACACCCGGTCCTAGGGGCGATCCGGGGAATCGGCTAAGCATCGTACCGATGGTTAAGGTCGGACCGAGATCGGTCCCGGTCCTTACGCTCGGTAGGGCGTCTGGAGAGCTGGTTTTGAGGCGCTGTCCATGGTCGGCGTCACGCCTAGACCGAGGTCATGATCAGCGTCCGATTGTTTGAATTGGCCCGGTGGCCTCGGCTGTCGATCAATCGATCGCAAGGGGTTTCGTTCTGCGTGCATGCATCGTTCGGACCTTAGAGGTCGGGCCGAGGTTGTTCTCGGTCTTTCGTTCAGTAAGACGCCTAGGTCGGACCGGTTTGATGCGGTTCCTGCCCATGATCAGCGTCGCGCCTAGGCTTGGCCGTGATCAGCGTCTGAACGTATGGTTTGGCCCGGCGACCTTGGCTGTCGGTCAGCCAAACGTGGGGGGTTTCGTTCCGTCGCCTCCCCTTATTTGAATCCGCCGTTGCGGTTACGGGGATCGGACGGCTCCCGTGCCTCCACGCGGAGGGCAACAGGCCGCCCAGGAATTTGAACCGTCGGCCATTCCGGGCGGTTGGTTCGAACTCCATCGGACGATATCGTGGGCGCGACGGTTCGCGCGCCCGCGTCACGTCGCCTGCCGGACGTGCTCTGACAACCGTCTTGTCGAAGTAATTGTTACTATTCCGTCTGCGGCGGAGACGGCAAGATTCAGTCCGGGCCTGCTCGTCGGCGGCTCGTGGGCAAACCGCTGGGGTGCGTCTTGGGGCGTGACCCTTCGATCGAGCAGTTACTCCTCGACCGATCGTAGGAGGCGCTGTAACTGCCCGCGTCATTTAAAAGGAGGAGCGCGGTAACTTTGGCCTTTCAACCGGCTTCCTTGCTTTGTCTCAGTCCTTTGCGCGAGAGATCGTTGGCTCCGCTCTTCATCGCAGTGTCGCTAGGTCCGACGATCGCCGTAGTTCGCGCTTCCGTCGCTGCCATCTGAAAAAATGTCTGAGTGGGAGCCATCGTGCGTCAACGACGCTCTGCTCGAGAGGTGGACCACCGTTGGGATGGTCCCACCGAAGGAGTCGGCGGGCTGGGTGGCCGGCTACGGCCCCGTCATGCCCGCGCCGCCGCCAGGGAAGATCGTCAGCTTCCTGGCATACCATGAGCGCGGGCTGGGGCTGACGGTCTCCAGTTTCTTCCGCGGGGTCCTTAACAAGTATGGCGCCCGGCTTCACCAGCTGGCGCCGAACGGGGTCCTCCACGCCGCCGTCTTCGTCACGCTTTGCGAAGCGTATCTGGGGATTCGGCCGAGCCTCCTGCTGTGGAGGTATTTCTTCCTCGCCAGCCTCCAGACGTCGAAGGAGACAGGGGTCGGGAGACGCGTCGGCGGCGTCAGCATTATGCTCCGGACTCGAGAGTCCCAGGAGTATATCGAGGTCGATCTGAAGACCTCGTTGAAGGGCTAGCGGGGGTTATGGTTTTATATCGACAACGCCGACCCCCAGCTCCCGGCCTTCGAAGATCTGGTGCCCCAGGCGACGGGGTCTTGGAAGTCGAAGCTCTCAGCGGCCGAGGTCGAGACGATCCGAGCTCACCTGGAGGCCATTCGGCGCCTCCGAGATCAAGGACTGACCGGGACGACGGTCTTCGGCGTCGCCATGCGTCGTCGGGTCATGCCGCTGCGCCGCCGGGTGCATGGTCTCGGGGAGTACGAGGGGCCGGACGACGAGACCTGCGAAGTCCGCGGTCGGCCTCTCTCTGACAAGGGAGTCCTGGCCCGGACCTCGGCCGTCTTCAAAGACGCCGAGAGCGGCCTTAATCGGGGGCCGCGTCCCCTCGACCGGGATCACCGTCAGCTGGTAAGCGCAGGTTCTTTCGTTCGGGTCGTAGTCG
>BCLG01000886.1:105062-131712 GCA_001602295.1 Zoysia matrella
AGCGTCGGGCCCCGCCGATCCGAGCGGTGACACCGGGGCCGCCGTTGAGGCGCACGAACTGGTGGCGCCGACCGCCACCTGGGAGGTTCCTGGGCGAGGGCCCCTCCCTCTCGAGGGGGCGATCGACGGCTTTGGGTATCTCATGGACCGGGTGGGAGGAGCCCGAGCCCTCAACATACAGCTGGTCGCCGGCCTCCACCAGCTGTGCGGGGTCGCTGAGGAGGTCGGCGCCATCTATGACGAAGCTCATTTCATCGAGTGCCGGGTAAACTCGAGTCCGGTTCTCGGTTTCCGTTTTCCTGATTCTTGGGCTGATAATTTTTGCAGGACAACTTGTACGCGGTCCTTGGTCGGCCGCCGCGCGGATTCGTCGCCCAAGCCGAGGTCGACGGCCTCAAGAAAGAGCTGGCGAGAGCGCGGGTCGAGTCGGGGGAGGCCGCAGCTGACTTGAAGTCGCAGCTTCTCGCCGCGCGGGAGTCGGCTCGTGTCGCCCTCGAGGAGGCGAATAAGGCGCGCGCCGAGGCGGCGGTGTCTGAGGCTTAGGCGACTCGGACCGCGGCGGCCCTCGAGCAGGCCAACCTCACGGTCCCCGGTAAGGTGTTGCGGTTTTCTCCGACCTTTGGGTCGGACTCTGACTCCTCCTTTTGTAGGTCTTCGTCGCCAAGCGACGGAGCACGAGACCGAGATGCGGCGGCTCGAGCTCCTCCACCAACACGCCGAGGGGGCCCGCTCGACCCTGGAGCTCACGTTGCGCATGACGAAGGATGAGCGCGACCGTGCTTTTGAGCAGGTCGACCTCCTGAAGTCGGAGCGGGTGGTGCTCCAGTCCGAGGTCGAGCAGGCGGCGGCGGACCTTGGTCGGACGCGCGAAGAGGCGGCCAAGGTCCAGGATGAGCTCTCGGCGGCTCAAGTCCGGAACGAGCGCCTGCGAAAGAGCCTCGACCGGGCAGGGCAGGCCGCTGAGGCTGCTGCGAGGGAGCGGGACGGTAAGGGTCGGCCCCTCCTTTGTTCTGGTTTCTGGTCTCGCGCTAACGTTTCGTAATGCAGGATTGGCGGGCGAGGTCCAGACCCTGAGGTCGGCGGGTCTGAACCTCCTTAGGGGGTTGTACTCCGGAGTGCCGGACTCCGTTCCGACGGTGGTCACGGCAGATGCTCTGCAACAGCTTCTGGAGATCGTCTCCAATGTCATGATGAGGGCGCTGGAGGACGGGTCCTCGACAGCCTTGGCCCTGCTCCGCTCCCACTACCCGGATGCGGATCTCGGCAGGGTCGTCGAGGGCTTCGCGTCGGGCTACTCGGACGAGCAGCTGGATGCGATCGCGGCGGAGACGCTGGAGCCGGGGACGAAGGCCGTTGCCGACTTCAAGACGGAGGACTTCCTGCCCGAGCGATTCGGGCCGTTTCCCTATGTATAGGTCAAATATGTAAAGTGTCATTGTGTTAATAAAGAATATCATTCAAGCAATATTGTTCGAGAAGAGAGAGTTTGAATGTGGATTTCCGACCCTCCTTCGCATGCTGCGTCTGTTTTTCGCGCCCCCCTGGCATCAATCAAACGAATGGGCCGAATATAGCTCGTAGGGTCGGGTGCTGGACCCGATACAGCCGTAGAGCATCATCAGCTCCTGATTCGTAGATGGCTTAGTCACGGGAAGGCTTCGAACGAAAAATGCGCGCGAAGTGTCGTTCGAGGGTCACCCGCGAGTTTGGCGCGGGTCGGGGATCCGACCCCGAGGACACGGAAAGGCGGAAAAACGAGTCAGCGGGGAGCGGGCCCCGGCGCAAAAAATCGATAAACGCTGAGCGAAAAACGAGGTCGATCGTTTCGACACTGGCTAGGGTGCAAGTAAGTAGCCCCCGGGTGCGGGGGTGGCCAAGTCGGCCAGGGCTCGCACCCCAGAACGAAAAAGGAGAGCGGGATCACAAAAACTTAGCTGTTTTTATTAGGTGTAGAACCGTCAGAGGTTCTCGATATTCCATGCGTTCGCAAGTTCCCGACCGTCCTCGGTTGCCAACTTGTAGGCGCCGGGCCGTAGGACGTGCTTGATTACAAAGGGTCCTTCCCAAGGGGGCGACAACTTGTGCTGGTCGGCCTTCGTTTGCACCCTTCTCAACACAATGTCTCCGACGTTAAGCGTCCGACCTTTGACGCGTCGAGCATGCAGTCGCCGTAGACTTTGCTGGTACTTGGCGGAGCGCAGGAAAGCGACCTCGCGTGCCTCTTGCAGCTGGTCGAGGCTGTCCTGCAACGCGGCCTGCGATCTCTCCTCATCGTAGGCTCGGACTCGCGGAGAGTCATAGTCGAGGTCGGTCGGTAGCATCGCTTCCGCCCCAAATGTCATGAAGAATGGCGTGAACCCGGTGGTTCTGTTGGGGGTCATTCGCAGACCCCAGAGGACTGACGGGAGTTCGTTTACTCATCGTCCCGCTGCCCTTCTGACGGAGTCGTAAATTCGAGGCTTCAGGCCTTGGAGTATCATCCCATTGGCCCGTTCGACCTGCCCATTCATCCTGGGGTGCGCCACGGAGGCGAAGTCCAGGCGAATGTGATATTCGTCGCAGAATTCTCGGAATTGCCGACCGGTGAATTGCGCGCCGTTGTCGGTGATTATGGAGTTTGGGACTCCGAACCGACATATGATGTTGCGGATTAATCCGACCGCCCGGGTTGAGGTGATGTTGGGCACCGGCTCGGCTTCGATCCACTTGGTGAACTTGTCGACGGCGACGAAGAGGTGGGTGAAACCGCCGGGTGCTCTCTTGAATGGTCCGAGGATGTCGAGCCCCCAGACGGCGAAGGGCCAGGCGATCGGGATCGTCTGGAGCTCTTGTGCCGGCAGGTGCGTCTGTCGGGCATAGAACTGGCAGCCCTGGCAAGCTCGGACGAGCTTTTGGGCGTCGGCCACGGCCGTCGGCCAGTAGAAGCCTTGTCGAAAGGCCTTGCCGACGAGGGTTCTGGGCCCGGCATGATGACCGCAAATGCCTAAGTGGATATCGTCGAGCAGGTGCATGCCCTGCTCCTGGGGGATGCAGCGCTGCAATATACCACTCAGGCTTCGCTTGTAGAGCTCGTCGTCCGAGATGACGTATGCCTTGGCTTGCCGCATGACCTTCCGGGCTCCGTCGGGGTCGGCCGGGAGAGTGCCGTCTTGCAGGTAAGCGAAGATGTCGCGAGACCAATCGGGGGCGACTGCCATGTTCTCTGCTCCTGGTCCGAGGGTCGGCTCGTCGCCCGGACCTTCGACGAGTGGTTCCTCCGTGATTCTGACGGAAGGCTTGGTGAGCACTTCGAGGAAGACGCCGTCGGGGACCTTCTGGCGTTCCGAGCCCATCTTGGCGAGGGCATCCGCAGCTTCGTTGTCCCGACGCAGAACGTGATGGAGTTCGAGTCCATCAAACTTGTCTTCGAATTTGCGAACTTTTTGGCAGTAGGCTTGCATCTTCGGGTCTCGGCAGCTGGCAGCCTTCATGACTTGGCTGACGACCAGCTCAGAGTCGCCTTTGACGTAGAAGCGCTGCACGCCGAAGGTGGTGGCCATTCGTAGGCCGTGGAGGAGCGCCTCATATTCGGCTGCATTGTTGGAGGCTCGGAACTGCAGCTGCAGCACGTATCGGAATCTGTCTCCCTTTGGGAAGATCAGAACGACCCCAGCCCCCGCGCCTTTGAGCATGCAGGACCCGTCGAAGTACATGGTCCAGCACTCGATGCTGTCGGAGGCTGATGACTCTTGAGCTTCGGTCCATTCGGCGATGAAGTCGGCCAGGACTTGGGACTTGATGGCCTGCCGAGGGACAAAAGCGATGTCGAGCCCCAGGAGCTCCATAGCCCACGTAGCGAGACGTCCGACTGCGTCCCTGCCACCCACGATTTTCCCGAGGGGGAAGCTGGTGACGACGTGGACAGGATGGCTCGTGAAGTAGTGTCGCAGCTTGCGGCTCGTGACGAGGACGGCGTAGATCAGCTTCTCCACCTGGTGTAACGAGTCTTGGCGTCGGCCAATACCTCGCTGATGAAGTAGACAGGTCGTTGAACAGTCAGAGCCCGACCCTCCTCGTTTCGCTCGACGACGAGGACGGTGCTGACGACCTTCGAGGTCGCGGCGATGTAGAGGAGGAGGGTCTCTCCTTGGGTCGGGGACGTGAGCACCGGCGGCGATGAAAGCAGGGTCTTGAGCCGGTCGAAAGCTTCCTGGGCCTCGGTGGTCTAGGTGAATCGCTCCGCTTTTCGTAGCAGCCGATAGAAGGGCATCGCTTTCTCGCCGAGTTTTGAGATGAAACGGCTAAGGGCCGCCAAGCATCCGGTCAGCTTCTGGACGCTTTTTACGTTGCCGATTGGCCCGAGTTTGAGGATCGCGGAGATCTTCTCGGGGTTTGCTTCGATCCCCCGCTCGGAGATGACGAAGCCGAGCAGCTTGCCCGAGGGGACCCCGAAAACGCATTTTTCGGGATTCAGTTTGATCCGATAGCGCCGGAGGTTGGCGAATGTCTCCTCTAAGTCTCGGATGAGGTCGGAGGTCTGACGGGTCTTGATCACGATGTCGTCGACGTAGACCTCCAAATTCCGACCTAGCTGGTCATGGAAGCACTTCTGCATGCAACGCTGGTACGTGGCCCCCGCGTTCTTTAGCCCGAATGGCATGGTGATGTAGCAGAAGGACCCGAAGGGCGTGATGAAGGACGTGGCCGGCCGGTCGGACTCGCGCATAGAGATCTGGTGATACCCAGAGTAGGCATCGAGGAAGCTCAAGGTTTCGCACCCGGCGGTCGAGTCCACCACCTGATCGATGCGCGGGAGAGGGAAGGAGTCCTTTGGGCAAGCCTTATTGAGGCTCGTGTAGTCGACGCACATCCTCCATTGCCCGGTCTTCTTCCTCACCATTACAGAGTTGGCCAACCACTCGGGGTGGTAGACCTCTTGAATGAACTTGGCTTCCAAGAGCTTCGTCAATTCTCCCCCGATGGCTCAGCGCTTCTCCTCGTCAAAACGCCGGAGTCGCTGCTTGACGGGCCGAGAGCCCGCGATGATGCCGAGGGAGTGCTCGGCGACTTCTCTCGGGATGCCGGGCATGTCCGACGGTGCCCAGGCGAAGACGTCCCGATTCCGGATGAGGAAGTCGACGAGCGCGTTTTCCTATTCGTCGGAGAGCGCTGTCCCGACCCTGGCCTCCTTGGAGGGGTCGGCGGGGTCGAGAGCGACCTCTTTGGAGTCGTCGGCGGGTTTGAAGGATGTTGACGACTTGGGTTTGGAGTGGGGCGCTGGGCCCTGCCCTTCAGTTTTGCGGATTGCGTCCAGCCGGGCCGGGCCCGATTCGGCGGCGGCTAGCTCGAAGCTCTCCTGCTCACAAGCCAGGGCATGTTGGAACCGCGAGGAGACCGTGATGACGCCCTTCGGCCCGGGCATCTTCAGCTTCAGATAGACGTAGTTGGGGACGGCCATGAACTTCGCGTAGCATGGCCGACCCAGGATGGCGTGGTAGGCGCCGGTGAAGTCCACCACCTCGAAGGTGAGCGATTCAGTCCGAAAATTGCTCCGGTCACCGAATGTGACTGGGAGCGTGATCTGACCGAGGGGCGTCGTGTAGCCCCCGGGGACGACTCCGTGAAACGGAGCGTGGGTCGGACGGAGGTCGGCCTCCGTCAGCCTCATTGCCCGGAAGGCGTCGGCATAGAGAATGTTGAGGGCGCTCTCTCCATCCATGAACACCTTTGATAGGCGCACGGAGCCGACGATGGGATCGAGCACCAACGGGAGGCGCCCGGGCTGTGGAACGTGGTCCGGGTGGTCGGCTCGATCGAACGTGATCGAGGCCTCGGACCACTTGAGGTAGCGGGGGACCGCGGGGTTGACAGCGTTGACCTCACGCCATGTCCTCTTCTGTCGGCCGCGGGATTCGCAGTAGGCCGCGGGGCCGCCAAAGATTATGAGGCAGTCCTCCGGCTCGGGGAAAGCCGTTCCCTCGTCTTCCTCGGCGCCCTTGGCCTGAGGGTTGGTCTTGGCTGCCGAGAAGCCGGCCTGGGGTTCGCTCCTGAAGAACCTCCTTGCTAGGTGTCAATTCCGGAGGGTGTGCTTGACCGGCATAGAATGGTTGGGGCAGGGTCGGTCGAGCATCTTGTCGAAGTGGCCGTCGTTGTTAGCCGGTTTCTTGGTCGGGGGTCGGGCTGGGTGGTCTGCGGCGGCCACGAGGTCATCATCGTGGCGCCGACCTTTGCCCTTCTTGCGGCTCGAGCTGCCACCACCCCGCTCGTTGCGGCAGTCCGTGGACCGGTCGGAGGGTTGGTCTCCCCGACGGTCGTTCTCCGACCTTTCGTCCTTCGCCCGACCTCGGTCGAAGTTGGCCTGCACGGCCTTTTCTCCGGTGGCGAAGGTTGTGGCGATGTCGAGGAGGTCCCGGGCGGTCCGAGGGTTCCTCCGACCCAACTTGTAGACGAGCGCCTTGGACGTCGTGCCACAGGTGAAGGCGTTGATCACGTCGGCGTCGCTGACGCTGGGGAGCTCGTTGCGCTTTTGTGAAAAGCGCTGGATGTATTCCCGGAGGGACTCGCCGGGCCCCTGCTTCCATTCTTGAGGTCCCAGGAGTTACCTGGACGCGTGTAAGTCCCTTGGAAGTTGCCGACGAAGATTCGACGCAGGTCGCTCCAGTCTTGGACGCAGCCCTCGGGGAGGTGTTCGAGCCATCCTCGGGCTGAGTAGGTGAGGAAGAGCGGCAAGTACTGGATGGCAAACAGGTCGTCCGCCCCTCCGGTCCTGCAGGCGAGGTGGTAATCCTCTAGCCAGTGGACGGGGTTTGTTTCCCCGTTGTAGCGGCCGATGGTGGTCGGGGCGCGAAATCTCTGCGGGAATTTCGTGTGCCGGATGAGCGATCCGAACGCTCTGGGTTCGACCCCCTTAGGGCTCGGGCTCCTGGAGTCGAGGGAGCCGCGTCGGTAATAGCGGTCGCGGGAGCGTCTCCGGCGGGATTCGTCGCGGAGCTCGCTCCTCGCCTGGCGCCTGGCGTCGATGGTGCCGCGGACGTCGAGGTTGGAGCCAAGGCGGGGGAGGACTGACCCCGCATGGTGTCGAGGGTGCCGTTCCTCGACTGGGCTGTCGCGCGCCGAGCTCCGCCGGTCCTGGGACGGGCGGTTGCTTTTCGTCTCCGACTGCTGGGGTCGGAGAGACGCCTCTGGTCGTTGAAGCGCGTTGCCGAGGTAGAAGCGTACGCGGTCGTACACTTCCCTCAGCGCTGGATCTTCGGGGGCAGCGGTCTCGTTGAGGATGCACGCTGCCGCCGCGAGGTTCTCCAGCGGGGTGTCGAAGGTCGGCGGCCCCCCAGCTGCGAGCTGCTGGTAGGTGGACTGTCCTCGGGCTCGCGCCGTGTCACTGGACCCGGTTGGAGCCTTGCCCCTAGGCTCGGGGCTGTCAGTGCATCCCGGGGGCGGCCAAGGTTGGCCGGCGACGTCCACTGTGGGGCGCAGGGACAGGTTGTCATCTGACGGTGTGTTGCCGGGAGTCGCCGGTTTCGCGCCCTTCGGGGCGTGGAGAGTGAAACACTCCCTCGATGGGTCGTGCGCCCAAAATAGGGTGGCTCCGGGGCCACCAGCGATGGTGCTTTCCACACGGAGCCTGGAGGCAGAGCTCGCCGCCTTCGCCCGCGACGAAGCCCAGGCTCCCGAAACGAAAAGCCTGCCCAGAGGCGAAAGCGGGGTCTCGCCACGACCGACCATCTCTAGAGACAGCGACCGTGAAGTCCCCAAAACGGAGGTGGGAGATTGAAATGTCCTCTACAACGAAGTATGGAGCCATCGAAAAGCCGAAACGAGAGCACACCAAAAGAGAGATGCCCTCCTTCCTGGCGCGCCAACTGTCGGCATTCTGACCACCGGCACAGTAAATATACGATCGTGGGGGATGGTATGCCTTCGGATTCGATATGGCCTAATCTGAGGTAGACTCAAGGGGATTTTTACCTGGTTCGAGCCACCCGAATGGTGTAATACCCTACGTCTAGGGAACGGATTATCTCAAGGATAATGTTACAAGACGGGGTCCTCTCTTCGCGGGAGGACCCAGAACGTGGGTGAATGGGGGTGCTTGCTCGCAAAGGTGCAAAGATCCCCGTTTGTCTTTCGTGTGTTTGTGGCTGTTGCTTGTGGTGGTGTTCGACCGTTTTTCTATCGTTCCCCGGGCCTCCCTATATATAAGAGGGGGCCCTGGGGTTACAGGTAATGGGCCCTACGCGATCCTGCCGTCTCTCGACAGGTGGGCCCTTCCAAACTGTCGCCATCATTTCGTTCCGTCCAGGTATGGTCATGACCCGTCGCGTCGTGCGCAACGGCGGGTACAATGATGCTCGTCCGGCGCCACTGCGTCGGTTACAGTGCTGTCCCGTCGTGTCTGGCAGCCGTCGCAGCTTTCTGCTGAAGTGTCGCTGTGGTGAATCTCGTCCTGTCTCGTCGGGACGGATGTCAGCTGGTCACCAGAGTAAATGTACCATCACGCGGTACCTACCTCCTGAGGGTCGCTCCCGGGGGTCGATCTTCGGAGGCCAGGGTCTTCGCGCCCCTACGCGGCCAAGACATGGCCGCCGTAGGTCGTCGCTGAGGGGTCGGAACCCGTGCCGCCCGACCCTCGACTTTCACCCGTTGGAGTGCGATCTGTTGGGTACCCGGGGTACGTGATCCCGACGCACCGCTTGTTCAAGCACGATGTCTCATTTAGCGTGAGTGTTTAGGATAGGTTCGCAGAGCTTTTTTTATCAATTTATGTTACTGTTTATACACTGTAGATACAGTAAAAACACTGTATATATAAATTTATTTTCACTCGAGTCAAATAAAATACATTTTTAAAGCTTTTACCGACTCATATACTGTTGCTACAGTACCGAAGCCGGAGCCGGAGAAGCCCGGCCAAACGGCCCCTTAAAAAACGATTTCGACGTGAGAGCGTCTAAGCGCCAGCCTTTTCTCTCCCTGGCACCCGCCGCATGGCGCATGCTGACCTGGCCAGCGTTGGCTCGGTCCTCGGGTACACCCACCGCCGCGGCAGAGGCGTGAGCAACTCGACGACTCTACCCGCCCAGCCGGACGGGGCCAGCCGCAGTGACACGAGCAAAGACTGCAACTGCCGCTCCAGCACAAGATGGAGATGACGCCTCCAGCAGCCCAGCGGACGCTGCGCTGTCAGAGCCACGTAGTCGCAGCAACAAACTCCACTCCGCGCCGCGCCTGCCTGCCGTGCTCCTCGTGTTCGCCTCACGCTACCCTCGCCTCGCCCGTCTATAAACGAGACCCCCGCCTCCTCGAGTTCTCTGTCACTCCGCCTCTCCGGCGCCGCACCCAGGCCCCCGCTCCTCCCTCATCCCTCCTCTCCGCCGCTGGCGCCGGGCAGGGGGCCGTTTCGCGGGGGAAGACGGACGGAGCGAGGCGTGGTGGTGGTTCCGGTCCCCCGCTTCACTTAACTTGGCGCCATGGAGCCGGCCGAGAGCGCAGGAACGGCGATGCGCGACGACGACGCCGTCGGATCGCAGCCTGGACGGCCGCTTGGAGCGCGACTGCGTCGCGAAGGTGAGTCTGATTCCCCCGCAGGCTCGATTTGAGACTGGAATTCCAAGTTATGGGCGTATGCTCGTGCTCTGTTCCGCGCGCAAGCCCTTTTGCGTACGCAGTCGTAGGGAACGTGTTTGCCGGTTCGGTTCCTGTTGGGAAAGGCGGTTGCCGTGCTTGGGGGCTCCTCTGCTCGTCAACTGTAATGTTACTGTTCCTCTGCAACTGCAACTGCAATGGTAGCAGATATGCAGTTGGGCTGTGATCTGCCTGATCGTGGGCTCGGGCCTGCTCTCGATTTTATACCGTTTGTGATTGCTAGTGCGACTGTTAGCAATGCATTGTTGGAAGGCTCCAGAGCATATCCGGCAGCTACAGGCACGTGCAGAATCATGCAACTCACGCAACCTCCAGAGGCCATACGTGTAGTTAGTTTCCATGTATGTTAGGCTAACTATGGCATGTAATCGTGTAGCTTTCTTGGCTCTCACGAATAGCCTCCTGTGTACTTTGTATTTATTTGCCACATCCGGCAATTAGCAATACAAGGCGTGAATTTCTCTTTGCCTTCATGGTATCAGTTTGGTTTGATCCGATCAACAGCTTCCGCTAATCCTCTCGCCACCGGCACCTCGCCGTCGGTGTTCTCTGCCCGACATGCTCCCTCCTTCCCCTCGCGTCGGCCTCACGCTGCGCGATATACCTCACCAGTGGACACCGCCGCGCTCCAGGCTGCTACTGCCAAAGCTGTGGCCGACACCACGGCCGCCGTTGCCCGTGCCACTGAGGCTGAACGCCGCCTTAAGGCATACGATGATCAGGAGCAGTCCTGGCTTCACGCTCAAGCTGTCGCGGTGGCCAACATCAAGACGATGATTCCCATTGTGCTTGACCAGACATCCCCCAACTACAACCGATGGCACCATCTCTTCCTCAACACACTGACCAATTATGCTCTCGACTGTTTGGTGCTCTCTGACGATGACTTCTCCTCGGTTTCTCATATGAATTGCATCATCAAGTCGTGGATATACAGCACTGTCGCTCCGGATCTCATCGAGGCAGTGTCCACTTCGCAACTGACGTCCCGCTCACTTTGGTTGGGCCTGGAGGAACAGTTCATCGGTTTCGATCATCTTTGTGGTATAATGCTTGAAAACTCCAACCTTCTTCTTTTTGGTTGTGTGCTACACACTTCTTGCACCTCGTGAGCGCACAAAACTGATTGCTCAAGCAATTGAGTTCGTCTTTCTAAGGTATAATTAATGCTGAATATATGGTGTATCATTGTTGGGATCCGGATGTCATAGGATGTGGATGTCTAGAGATGTCACTATAGATGAGTTTAGACCTTTTTATCCTTGTTCCACTGCTGATGATTATCTACTTTCCCTGTCTGAGTCTTTATCCATTTTACTCTTCCGTGAAGCTTCTGTTGCATCCTTGCCTTTGGTACCTTCTTCTTTGGCATCTCTACCTACTATGCCTTCTTCTGAGCCTAGTTCGTCTGATAGGCGATCGCCTTCGGCACCTTATACTAACATATCCATGTCTATTCAACCTCCGGTAGTTTCTTCTTCGGAGCCCTTTGTTGATGCTCCTGATTACATTGTGAGGCCACCTGTGACACAGGTTTACCCTAGACAGGTTGTGTCTTCCACTGATGTCTCACCTCCTCCTGAGCCATCATCTAGTGTGTCTTCTTTCACTGATACATCTTCTTTGCCGACTCCTGAGCATCCTTCTCCCTTTGGTACTGACCAGACCCCTCTAGGGTGTGGTTTTCGTATTCATCGGCATACAAACTTATACTCTCCCTCTTCTTTTGTTGCTTCTCTTCTCTCTGAGCCGCTTTCTTGTCATGATGCCTTTTTCATTCAGGAATGACAACATTCTATGGAGGAGGAGATTGCTTCTCTTGAATGCACTGGTACTTGAGACCTTGTACCCCTTTTCTCACATTCTGTCCTATGGTTTTCTTGAGCATTACAAGGCACACTTTTTGCCCGAGGTTTCTAACAGGAGCATGGGCGTGACTATGATGTGACGCTTACGCTAGTTGCTCATATGACCACTGTTTGCACCAATTGCTTACTAATCCTCTATTCGTCAGTGGTCCATCTCTCAGCATGATGTCAACAATGCCTTTATTAATGATGAGCTGCATGAGGAGGTTTATACGCGGCCACCGCCTAGGTATTCTTCTCCCGAGGGTATCGTGTGTCATCTCTGTTGCTCTCTTCATGGCCTGAAACAAGTTCCCCGTGTGTGGTTTCAGCGCTTTGCATCTGCAATAATTGTTGTTGCCTTTTTTACCAGCAATCATGATCTTACACTCTTTGTTCATGCTTGTGGTTGAACTCTTTATTTATGTTGATGATATGATCATCACTAGAGATGGCCCTTCCTCTATTACCTTTGTTGAGATATGTCTCGGTGAGTAGTTTCTTATTCAGATCTTGGTTCTATGACAATAAGAGATTGTCACAGAAGGTTGCATTTCTTGTAGTGTTGGTATAGAGATATCTTCCACTCGAGGGGTTTCTATGTCTCAAAAAAAAAAATTAAGGATCTTCTTGATCATGCTTCTCTCGTTGATGACCGTATCATTGAGAACCCTATGGAGCTCAATGTCTATCTTTGAGCCACTGATGGTAGGCTCTTTTGGGCCCCATCCAGTATAGTCATATCATTGGGAGTCTCATTTATCTTGGTATAACTCGTCCTGATATTTCGTACTCTATACATAATCTGAGTCGGTTTGTCTCTGCCCCTACCTAGATCTATTATAGCTACCTTCTTAAGTTCTAAGTTATCTTTGTGGAACTGTCTCTAGGAGGCTATTTTTTCTCACTAGAGCTCTTTACAGTTCTAGGGGTATTTTGATGCTACCTGGGCTAGTGATCCTTCTGATTGTTGCTCTCTTTCATGCTATTGTATTTTTCTTAGTGTTCTCTCATCTCTTGGAAGACTAAGAAGAAGACCTTAGTTTCTCATTAGAGTGCAAAAGCTGAGTTGCATGCTATGGCTCTGGTGACAACAAAGGTTACTTGGTTGCTGTGGCTGCTTGTGGACTTTGGTGTTTCAATTTCAGTGGCTACTCCTTATTCGAAAATAAGTATAGGGGCTCCTAATATTTCCTGTGTCACGGCGAACCATGAGCTTGCCAAGCATATTGGTGTTGTTGTTTACTTTACATGGGCACAGGTTCAAGATGGCATAGTTGCTCCTTTATATATGCCTTCAAAGTTGTAGTTAGAAATTAAGAGTTGGAGTTAGATGATTTCTTCACGAAGTTAGAGACTTTGACCTCAACATAGATTTTTGCTCTCTAAACTCAGTGTTGTTGATCCACCATGAGTTTGAAGGGGGGAGGAGTGTTAGAGATATGTGCATAGGTTAGAGTTATTTTGTATTTTCTCTTTTCCTTGAGGGGTTTTGTGTATAATTACCCTTACATGTACCTGTATATATTTGGACCTTTTTCCCCCATTATTTTCATAGGTAGGGAACGGAATTCTCCTAGTTGAGTCTGAAAGTTATGAGTCCAACTCTTTCTCCTAGTATGACCGGTGAATGTAGACCGACCCTTTCTGTGGATGACTATGTGGTAGCCGAGTGAAGCCAGGGTTTGCCCAACTCAAATAATGGGCACAATCCACCACATATTTATCAATATCTATGAGCTAGAAATAAATATACCCCCACTTGTCTATTTGTTTTTTTTTGTCCCTCTTCTTCATGGTCGGATACAACATCAACGCCTATAGGGTCCACCCTCTGTCAACTCACTAATATAAGCTGCACAAAAAGAAATTGTGACTTCAATAATAAAGCATCACACCTAAATCAGAATATACCACATCCATCAACTTGAGAGTCCATGTTTCTAGAGTATTGGACTCTTGCCATCGATGATTATCCCTGCAAAAGAGTTATGTGTGGCCTTTTTGTGACAATTTGGTATTATTGTATTTTCCCTTTACTAATGCAGTCTCAATTGGGACCTACATGCTAGGTTCAATACTTTGATCTCATCTTATGGCGTGGCAGATCACCTCAACTTAGTTTCGCCATAAGAATGAAGATATGCAAGATAGTTATTACTATATTATCTCTTTGCTTCCTCTTTACAAACTAGGGATGCATGATGATTGCCTGATGGACATGCAACAACACAGCACTTGGCAGCTATTGGAGTTAATCCAAGTAGAGAGAGTCAATCCGAGTACATGACGGCAACAAATCAAGATATATGTGTCTTCCATGCCTCTCTTTGCCAATTAAGTAGGCGTGGTGACTGCATGAGATGGATCGTGCAACAACATGACAACTACTAGCTGTTGGTCTTAATCCATATACATGACCCAAAGCAATCGAGATAGGTTTTGTTGTTTGTCCTACAACATTGGGCATGTACATTTTCCTTAACTTTGGTTGACATACAGTGTAACATGAATATGGGCCCACTTTAGAAAATAAGTAATGATGATATTATTTGCTTGACATTGAAATGCTTTTGTGCTATCAAACGAAAGAATGATCCTTCACCTTCTGCTAATTACAGCAATTGTGGTATCTCCTTATGGATCTCCCTTTTCTTTTGCCATCACTATCCTTAAGATCTTGGATCTTCCAAGGATATTGATGCCAAAGTAGGCAAACATGTGTTTAGCACTAACATACTTGTGCAACACCTCTTTCGTATCACGCAATGGAAATATGGTCGATCACATGTTGCCAAATCACCTTCAGAGTCAGGTGACAATGATAGATATTTGAATGCTTATGTTATCGGATTGGATCCTATCTGACAATTATGGAGTTCATCACAAGGAAGGTGTACACTACTCTCATTATCTTGTCCAAGTTGATTGAGATGGTTCTTAGATAAAGAAAGACATGTTTTTTTACATACATTTAGAACATTGAATGATGTGATCTCTGTAGGGAGTTTTGTTTCAATAAGCAAAATCTTACAAGTTGTCAACAAAATTTTTCTTAACACGAATCAAGCTTTGAACTAGTAATTTACCCATATTCATTCAATCTTTTAATGTATTCTATCTTTTGTAGTTAATATAGGTTTCTTAAATAGCTTATCTCTGTATGCATGGGCGACCAAATTCTTTGACGTTTCGTTGCCTACCATGAGCAACAATAACGGAGGGAGAGAAACTAGTGTTGAATATAGACATGAACGGTCGGGAAAAACACCCATACCATTTTCATTTTCACATTTCAACACTGGACAGAAATGAAAACGGCAAAGCCAGTAATGAAAATGAATGGGATAAATCTAGACTTTCAGCAGCGGTGACAGGCTCACCTTTTTTGGTAGAAGCTGAAGTCTCATTGTCTTCCACCGTCGCGTCGTGTCCTCGTCACCCCCCTCCATGCCGTCCATTGCTCGTCCTTTGGGTTGCTGCGTCGTGCCCCTATCGCCCCCTCCCGGGTGTTCGTCATTCGTCTGTCAGCTCCTCCAGTTGGTAGTATTCAGGTGTGCCTATCGCTCCTTATCCCAGGTACGCTTCTAGTTCACCTCTGTTGATCTCTTTTCTCCCCATTTGAATCCTGTATTTTGAAGTATGATCGAAAACGTGATCATCCTAGCTCAAAATGAGATACCACAAGTATGATCGGGAAGAGAGCTCAACCATTTTTGACCCCATTCCCATGAGTTCCTTCCTGTTCACGGTTCCGTTCCTATTTTTTCTAACAATACAAAAACGATCGGTTGTGAATTGCGAACGGTACCAGGATGGGGCGAGATTTTACCGATCCGTTTTCACTCCAACGAGCCCCTCCTTGGTGTTCATCACTCGTCCATCAGCTCCTCCAGTTGGTAGTATCTAGGCACACCTCATCCCAGATATGCTTCCAGTTCACCCCTCCCTCGATCTCTTTTCTCCCCACCTGAATCCTGTATTTTGATAAACATGATTGAAAATGGGATCATCTCAGCTCAACCATTTCCAGTCCCATTCCCATGACCTCCTTCTTGTTCCTGGTCTCGTTCCCATTTTTTTTTCTAACACTACAAAAACGATCGGATGCAAGTCACGAACAGTTCCGAGTGGTACGAGATTTTACCGATCCAATTTCACCCCTACGATAAACACAAATAAATAAAAACAATCATCATGGAATAGTCTCTCCTTCCTATTTTCCTTCGTCCCAAATTCCCTCTTTAACATTAAATATGGTCTCTTCTCAAATATAACCCAAACGATAGGGGCTTCAAATAAAAAACTTCTCAAATATAACATTAAAAGTGGTCATTTCAAATACAACATATCGTAAAAATTATTGCTTCTTTCTAAAATGTTTCCACCTTTTATGCAAAAGATTAACAAACTTGTTAATCAACAAAGATTAGTGAGCATGCGAATACAAAGAAAAACCAAGGTCGTCTCTCTTTTACACTGAAGGTGGCTACATCAAACGGTGCAAACCAAAAATATGGATGCTTATTTCTTTAATGTTTCCACCTTCTCTGTAAAGAGATGAACGCACTTGAGCACCAACAGAGAGATGCGAGGTTATCAATGCAATGAGAAAAAATAAAATTTCTCTTTCGCATTCGTACACCAGGGAGTTATTGTCTTGAACATGGAAGTTGGTTACTTTGAATAGCACAACATCATAAATATCATTCCTTATTTCTAAAAAGTTTTTACCTTTTTGTTCATCAAAAAAGATATGTGAGCATGTACATACAAGGAGAAAAAACAAGATCATCTCTTTTGTTCGGGCGCAAATGCCTTCCTCTTTTGACACTGATGGTGGCTTAATCAAATGTAGGAAACCACAAATATCTCTACTTCTTTCTTTAATGTTTCCACCTTTTGTGTCAAGAGATGCATCATTGCTCACCAACAGAGATGCGAGGTTATCAATGCATAGTGACTTGCTCTCTTGGACACGGAAGATGGTTTTTTTTTAATAGAATATATTCCTCAAATGTTGTTCCTTCATTCTTAAATTTTCCACCTTCTTCTTCATCAACAAAGATATGTGAGCACATAAATAAAAGGAGAAAAACCAAGGCCATCTCTTTTGTTCGTGCGCAAATGCGTTCCTCTCTTGACACTGAAGGTGGCTACATGAAACGGAGCAAACCAGAATATGGCTGCTTCTTTCTTTAATGTACCTACCTTCTGTGTCAAGAGACGAACGTACTTGTGCACCAACAGAGAGAGGCAAGGTTATTAACGCATTGAGAAAAAAAATCCAGTGACTTACTCTCTTGGACACGGAATGTGGTTACTTTGAATGTAACATATATCATAAATATTGTTCTTTTATTCCTAAAGTTTCCACCTTCTTGTTCATCAACAAAGATATATGAGCAGGAGAAAAACCAAGGTCATCTCTATTGTTCGTGCGCAAATGTGTTCCTCTTTTGACACTGAAGGAGTCTACATCAAACAGAGCAACCCACAATATGGTTGCCTCTTTCTTTAATGTTTCCACCTTCTGTGTCAAGAGACGAACGCACTTGCGCATCAACAGAGAGATGGGAGGTTATCAATGCATAGTAACTTGCTCTCTTAGACATGGAAGGTGGTCACTTTGAATAGAATATATATCGTAAATATTGTTCCTTCATTTTTAAATGTTTCCACCTTCTTGTTCATCAATAAAGATATGTGAGCACATAAATTCATGGAGAAAAACCAAGGTCGTCTCTTTTGTTCGTGCGCAAATGCATTCCTCTCTTGACACAGAAGGTGGCTACATGAAACGGAGCAAACCGCAATATGTCTACTTCTTTCTTTAATGTATCCACCTTCCGTGTCAAGAGACGAACGCACTTGCGTCCAACAGAGAGATGCGATGTTATTAACGCATTGAGAAAAAAAATCCAGTGAATTACACTCTTGGACACAGAATGTGGTTACTTTGAATGCAACATATATCATAAATATTGTTCTTTTATTCCTAAAGTTTTCACCTTCTTGTTCATCAACAAAGATATGTGAGCAAGAGAAAAACTAAGGTCATCTCTTTTGTTCGTGCGCAAATGCCTTCCTCTTTTGACACCGAAGGTGGCTACATAAAACGGAGCAACCCACAATATGGTTGCCTCTTTCTTTAATGTTTTTACCTTCTGTGTCAAGAGACGAACGCACTTGCGCACCAACAGAGAGATGGGAGGTTATCAATGCACAGTAACTTGCTCTCTTGGACATGGAAGGTGGTTGCTTTGAATAGAATATATATTGTAAATATTGTTCCTTCATTTTTAAATGTTTCCTCCTTCTTGTTCATTAATAAAGATATTGAGCACATAAATTCATGGAGAAAAACCAATCTCTTTTGTTCGTGCACAAATGCATTCTTCTCTTGACACTGAAGGTGGCTACATGAAACGGAGCAAACCAAAATATATCTGCTTTTTTCTTTAATGTATCCACCTTCTATGACAAGAGACGAACGCACTTGCGCACCAACATGGAGATGCTAGGTTATTAATGCATTGAGAAAAAAAAAACTCCAGTGACTTACTCTCTTGGACATAGAATGTGGTTACTTTCAATGGAACATATATCATAAATATTGTTCCTTTATTCTTTAAGTTTCCACCTTGTTCATCAACAAAGATATGTGAGCAAGAGAAAAACCAAGGTCATCTCTTTGGTTCGTGCGCTTTTGACACTGAAGGTGGCTACATCAAATGGAGCAACCCACAATATGATTGCCTCTTTCGTTCATGTTTCCACCTTTTGTATCAAGAGACAAACGCACTTGCGCACCAACAGAGATATGAGAGGTTATCAATACACAGTAACTTGCTCTCTTGAACATGGAAGGTGGTTACTTTGAATAGAATATATATCGTAAATATTGTTCCTTCATTTTAAAATGTTTCCACCTTCTTGTTCATCAATAAATATATGTGAGCACACAAATTCATGGAGAAAAACAAGGTCATCTCTTTTGTTCGTGCACAAATGGCTTCCTCTTTTGACAATAATGGTGGCTGCACCAAACGGAGCAATGAAACCACACATATGGCTGGTTGTATTTTTAATGTTTCCACCTTCTGTGTCAAAAGACGAATGCATTTGCACACCAAAAGAGAGATGCGAGGTTATCAATGCACAGTGACTTGCTTTGTTGGACTCGGAAGGTGGTTACTTTGAATAGAGTATATATCGTAAATATTCTTCCTTCATTTTTAAAATGTTTCCACCTTGTTTATCAAAGATAGGTAATCACATAAATACAAAAACCAAGGTCATCTCTTTTGTTCGTGCGCAAGTGCCTTCCTCTTTTGACACTGATGGTGACTATATCAAACGGAGCAAACCACAAAAATGGCTGCCTCTTTCTTTAATGTTCCACATTCGGTGTCAATAGATGAATGCACTTGCGCTAACAGAGACGCGAGGTTATCAATGCACAATGACTTGCTTTCTTAGACACGGAAGGTGATTATTTCCAATAGAATATATTTCATAAATATTGTTCCTTCATTCTTAAATGTTTCCACCTTCTTCCTCATCAACAAAGATATATGAGCACATAAATACAAGGAGAAAAACCAAGATCATCTTTTTTATTCGTGCGCAAATGTGTTCCTCTTTCGACACTGAAGTTGGCTACATCAAACGAAGCAAACCATAATATGGTTGCTTCTTTCTTTAATGTATTCACCTTCGTGTCAAGAGATGAACACACTTGCGCACCAACAGAGAGATGCGAGGTTTTCAATGCAATGAGAAAAATGAATCCAGTGACTTACTCTCTTGGACACGGAATGTGGTTACTTTTAATGGAGCAGATATTGTAAATATAGTTCCTTCATTCTTAAACTTTCCACCGTCTTGTTCATCAACAAAGATATTTGAGCACATAAATACAAGGAGAAAAACCAAGGTCATCTCTTTTGTTCATGCGCAAATGTGTTCCTTTTTTGATACGAAAGGTGGTTATATCAAACGGAGCAAACCACAATACAGTTGCTTCTTTGTTTAATGTATCCACTTTCGAATCAAGAGATGAACTCACTTGCGCACCAACAAAAGATATGTGAACATATAAATATAGGGAGAAAAACCAAGGTCATCTCTCATGTTCTTGCACAAATGCCTTTCTGTTTTGACACTGAAGGTGGCTACATAAAACGGAGCAATCAACATATATGGCTGCTTCTTTCTTTAATGTTTCTGTGTCAAGAGACGAACGCACTTGTGCACCAGCAGAGACATGGAAGATGGTCACTTTGAATAGAATATGTATCATAAATATTGTTCGTACATTTTTAAATGTATCCACCTTCTTATTCATCAATAAAAATATGTATGCAAATTAATATAAGGAGAAACCAAGGTCATCTCTTTTGTTCATGCGCAAATGCTTGCCTCTCACTGCAAGAAAATTTGTTTTTAGTCACCAAGGTATTTGGTCACTATATGTGTAATATTAGTCACTATAACTATTTTATCATTAAAAATCTTGGTCGGATTTTGGTCACTAAAACCTTGTCACTATATGTATATAGTAATCAACAATTGGACATGTTGGTCATTAAAACTAAATAGCAACTAGAGAACCCTTGGTAACTAAATAAATTTATCAACCAATGAGCATATACCTTGGTCACTAAAAATATATATCTACAATAAAAACTAAATTTTGGTCACTATTTGTCAATTTTTAGTAACCAAATTACTTGGTCACTAAAATTTGGTGACTAAAGATTCATTTTCTTGTAGTGCCTTTTGACACTGATGCTGGCTACATCAAACGGAGAAAACCCTAAATATTGCTGCTTGTTTCTTTAATGTTTCCACCTTCAGTGTCAAGAGAGAATGCACTTGCGCACCAACAGAGAGATGGGTGGTTATCAATGCACAGTAACTTGCTCTCTTGGACATGGATGGTGGTTACTTCGAATAAAATATATATCATAAATATTCTTCCTTCATTTGTAAAGGTTTCCACCTTCTTGTTCATCAATAATTTTATATGAGCACATAAATATATGGAGAAAAACCAAAGTCGTCTCTTTTGTTCGTGCGCAAATACGTTCCTCCTTTGACACTGAAGGTGGCTACATCAAACTGAGCAAACCACAAATATTGTTGCTTCTATCTTTAATGTATCCACCTTCTGTATCAAGAGACGAACACACTTGCGCACCAACAGAGAGACGCGAGGTTATCAATGCATTGAGAAAAAAAATCCAATGACTTCTTGGACACGGATTATGGTCAATTTGAATGGAACATATATCGTAAATATTGTTCCTTTATTCTTAAAGTTTCCACCTTGTTCATCAATAAAGATATGTGAGTACATAAATACAAGGAGAAAAACCAAGTACATCTCTCTTGTTCGTGCGCAAATGTGTTCCTCGTTTAACACTGAAGGTGGCTACATCCTACATGACAGTAGCTATTTCACATGGACCATTTCACAAGTGGTGTTGCCTATTAGTAGTACTAAGTGAAGGACATTCGAGAAAGGGCGAGCAGCCCGATGGAAACTCGCTTGGTTGTTACCGATGCCCGCCCGAGTTTGATTCTTGGAATCGACTTGGGTATCTCACTGGAGCTGTGCTCCACTTATAAATCTCGTGCCCCTCACGTGTGGTTCCACAGAGAGAGTGCAACGTCCCTGGCCCGTCGCCTGCAGAGTCTTTGTGGCTTCGTCAATCTCAAGAAGGATGATCCGTGGGGCTTCGTCGATCTCAAGAAGGACATGACTTCAAGCTACGTGTAGATGTAGGTCTAGGAGTGTGCATAGTGGTGATGTGTGAGTGTTGTTAGGGTCATATACTCTGGGTACCTACGGCCCGGGTTTGCTCGACGGCCCAGTCATGGAATACGACTCACCTATGATGACCGGCCCATGTTCTTCGTGGGCCAAGAGAGGATTCCCACAAGCTTCAGCCAAGCCCAACCCAGAGGGTCAGCACGTTCGAAGACAGAAGCCACCCCAACCCCCGTGGGTCGGGGGCTGCGTAACGGCAAGGCTTGGCCGCCCGAAGGCCAAGTAACCGACTTACTTTTCCGACCTCAGAATCGGGCGACCAACCCACGACAGGCTCCTACCGGTGCAGAGATTCCTGACATCGTACTGTGACGGCAAGGAGGTAAAGCAAACAGTAAAGCTACCTTTGTCCTCAGGCGCTGGACAAAGGACGAATGAAGGACGCTGACACGGACAGCCGGTGCCAGAAGGTCGCCAGGCGCCCGAGGAATGCCGGAGGATCATTCTCAAAGATGCCGATGGCCCCACTCGTTAGAGGCTGCCCAGTTCTGTGGGCGCCAAGTTTAGTTGTGGCCCTCACCCGTCAGGGAGCCGCCCGTCTCACCCCGCTTTGTAACTCCGGTCCGGCCCCTATATAAGGGCCCGTCGGAGACCCCCGTGCGATAAGTTTCATAAGGTTCAATGAGTTCATCTAGCTTCGATACACATCCACATAGGTGCGCTAGAGACTCTGCTCGAGCGAGAGCGCTTCCGTCATTGTAAATCTCTTGATTATACACGAATCCACAATTTCCGATCCTTGACGTAGGGTATTACACCATCGAGGTGGCCCGAACCAGGTTACATTCTTGAGTCCTCCGTGGATTAGGTCACATCGGTCAGAAAGAATTAGGCACATCGGTCAGAAAGAAGTGCACCATACCTCATTCGATCATACAAATTCATACTGTACTGGTGAACGAAACACCAACAAGTGTGACGTGTAGTGTGAATGTGTGTGCACACACGAACAGATAATACAGCTGTACCGAGTAAGAGAGGCTTCAAAAAAAATGACACTCGCATCACTAACAGTGGAATGAGGCACTATGAAAATATTTTGAGACGGCAAGTTATTCGATTTTTTCAAGTGTGTTTTTGTCTTTGACACAAAATGTTGCTGCTTCAGTTTGCATATTTTCTTGTACCATTACCACCGCTTCAAGGGATCAACATGCTTGCATACTAATTAAGAAAGGTGAGTTAGTAAAAAATACAGTAAATAAATTAATTGTTACGTAAGAACTGAGTATTATCTTGTCTTCTTGATATTGTTAGGTTCACGCTTTGGAAATTAATTGTGACGCAAAAACTGAGTAGAAGCTCGGGTGGCTAGGTCCTCACAGCTTGATCTTAGGATCGCTCTCTTGCGTGTCTGAGGCTTCTTTAGAATTGAGGAAAAATTCTTGTTTCATGTGTTTTCTTTATTAAATTTCTCTATAATTCCTGTGAAAATCCTGTCATATACTCTAAAGGAGCCCTCACGGGGGGGGAGGGAGTGTCTTCTCGGTTGGTCTGAGGCAACCACTGAGCTGCACATGCCAACCCGATCTTTGAACCTAGGAAGCCTAGTCTTCTTCTTAAGCCAGTATCTGGTGTAGCTGTCCCGTGTATTTCAAAAAGTGGTGTGAAACACATATTATCATAATAATTGCACAAAGGCTGTTTTGGAAAAGGTCGTATCCAATGTCGGCTTGTTGCAGCATATGCAGTTCACCAAAGATCTTCACATCTTGCTTTGACTTTTGGCCGCTTGGAAAACGCAAATGGTCAGCTAAGGAAACATCCTGATGACACCAGAAGTTTTTGTTCATCATATAATTGTTCCTTGTCATGATAATCGTGGTGCTCTATGTGATACTTTCATTTGGGGAGGGGGAAATGGGGTGTGACTTCATTGTGGCAGTTCAAGAGTTTGAGATTCTTCTAGTGCAAAGGCTGTAATTTTCCAAAGCCACTGGAATTTCCTGTAATCCTTGATGTAACTTTTTCTTTAAGGAAGGCATACTACTAATCACGAGGCAAGGGCAGCAGCCTACTCTTGGGATAAGGGGTCAGGCAAATCTTACTCATATGGACATGGAGCTGGTGCTATGCCACGAGTATCATACTTGTGCAGTTACACCATGGGTTCAGTTTCAGCCTTTGGCCATGGAACAAAAGCCCGGCATTTGGCATCGGCAAGGGTAAATGGACCAGTTTCCTTGATTTTATATGCTACAATTCTTGCAATCTCTGCCGGTCAGCTATTTACATTTGTAGTAGACCCCTACATTGACTACATTGGTGAAGCATTAAGGGATAAACAATTTAGAGGCATTATTCGTAAAAAAATTCCCCGCAGCATCCTCGTGCTAATACATCTTGCTGCAGCTAGCGAGGATATTTGGACAAATGAAATATCAGCAGCATCTATTATGCTTGGACTGATTGCAGTTCGTCGCACCACTTGCCCCAAAATTTTCTTATATGCAAAGTATAGTATAATGCTTAAAGAGATGATGTAAGTGCTCAATGGTAGCCGGCTACAATGTTTTGTTTATGCTAATGCACATGCACGAGCAATGGCATAATTGTTGGAATATGTTCTTCCTATCTTGCCATTGTTTTGCTTCCTAAAAACTGTCCCAGCCAGAGTCAAAGGGACCATTGTGCAGAAGATATGCCAATTGTAGATGAGATGCAAAGCTGCCCTGCAAGGTTCTTGCTTTATTCTGCTTGACCAAACTGTGCCGATTATTGAGATTCTTCATCCCTGCAAACGCAGAAAAGTGTTTCTGCCAATCTTTCCTGTTTCTTCATTCCTCTGGAAAAGGCACGCCAGAATTGATCTTTTTTGTCTGTCGACAAGATGTTGAATCCTTTTCCTCTGATCCTGCTTCTAGTCTCATCTGCAGAGAACGACGAGTTCTGATGCTTTGATGCTTATGGTATCAACGTATCATCCTTTGCCATGAACGGGAACAACCTTGACCGATACGTAGATGCTTTGATACAAAATTTTGTAAATACTGCTAATAAGTATAGCTGGTCATCTGCGGCGGGCGAAATTAGGTAGCACGAGGCCCGGTTGTTTTGACACGACGCAGCATGAAGGGCATATGGGTTGGTCCCTGCCTAGAACTGCCTGCAAGCCTGCTATACCAGCCCGGGCATGGCCCGATTAAGCCAGCCTGATCTCAAGACCATATAGCCCACCAAGCCTGGCTTGATATGCCCGTAACTTGTAGTTTAAATTTGAAGTTAAATTTAATGTAATTTGACTTATTTATATTTAAATATAAGATTCAAAATTAATTTTAATTAATTTTAGTAAATTTTTAAAAATAAGACGCCTCAGTCCAACCTAACCCATCAGGTCCATGGCACAACCAATCTTAAAAACATTGGAGGCATGCTTGGGCCTAAGCAGACAACCCGTGGGTCTGCACGGTATTGCTTGATTAATTATTCGGGCTGCTTTTGAACAATCACGAACCTGGCTGGGCGCCGCCTGTTGGACACCAATACTAAGGCTCTGTTTTTTTCCCATTAGGTTATATAATCTATATTATAATATTATTTTTTTATAGTCTAAATTATAATTTAGATTATAATATGTACTTGTCTATTTGGCAACCCAACTTATTTGAACACAGATTATTCCTTTGAATGCAAGAAGACAGCAATGCCCTTGATTACTTTGTTATATCTTGGATATAATTAGTACATAACTTGATGAAATAAAGTGCCAAATATTTCATTGTTCAAATCCTCAACTTAAATAGTTTAAGTATTTCATATATCAATTTGTTCAAATCCATATTGCGATACAAAGCTTTGGATTTGGGACTATTTGGGGAGATTAGGGTAGGGTTTGAGAAAGGAGAGAGGAGATAGATCGATCTTGCACGTACGGGAGGGGAGGGGTGAGGTGAGTTGGGTGAGAGTGGCATTGCGAGTAAATTTTTTCAACATGACAAGAGTAGTGGGTCTTTTAAAAATTATAATCTCAAATAAGCATCTCATATCCAGTTTATTAGATTATAATAATATAAGTTTGAGATTAAAATAATCTGATAAATAAGCTATCATGTTTGTTTACTTTTATAGATTATAATCTTTAAATTATATAATCTAGTAGATTATAATTTCAAACAAACAGAGATTAAGTTTTCTGAAAACCGATGCTAGCCTATTGGAAAGGAGTGCCACTCGGAAACTCTGGCATGACCCTCAACCACACGCCACGAAACGCGAGCAAGAATGGTTCAGCCGGTGCGCACCCGGTTAGGTGCTTAGGTCCAACCGCCGGGACGCAGGGAAATGGCCGTTAGGTCACAGTAGCTCGCAGATCACAACGGTCCTCACCCAAACGAGACCATTAGTCCATTAGAAGTGCTGACTTGCGGTCGATTTCGGGCGATGAGTTTTCTTCTCCGATCTGCTCACCCAAATCACCGAAACAAGAGCGGAGCAGAGACCATCGACACGCTATGGTGGTGGTGTGCCGTGACATGCATCGCGCATGCATGGGTGCACGACACGTCGAAGAAAGCCTGTCTGCGAGCGACTATTAGTTGAGCTGCGTCGCTCCCTGCTCGACCTTGTCCGCAGCTGGTGTACGTGCGACACACAGAGCGCGCCGCCATGGAGGACCTGTCGTCGTCGGAGCTGGACCCAGCGCTGCTCATGTCGACGTCGACGTCCTCCTCGTCGCCGCCGGACTCGGCGTCGCCGTCCTTCTCGTTCTACCACCCGTCGCCTCCGCACTACAGCCTCGCCGTCAGCAACCTCTCCTGCCCCGCCCCGCGCGGCGCCTCCACGTGCGCCGCCGCCCTCCTCGCGCCGTTCTCGTCGTCCTGCTCCTTCTCTCCACCGCCCACGGCGGACGACGCGGAGGAAGGCCTGCTTAAATCCGTGTCCTTCACCGCCTCTAGCTCCAACATCCTCGCCGTCGTCGGCCCCAGCGGCGCGGGCAAGTCGACGCTCCTCCGCATCCTCTCCGGCCGCGGGAGTGGCACCGAGATCGCCAAGCCGGGCACGGTGACCCTCAATGGCCACGCGGTCACCTCGCGGGCGCAGCTGCGCCGACTGTGCGGGTTCGTCACGCAGGACGACAACCTGCTCCCGCTGCTCACCGTGCGCGAGACCATCCTCTTCGCCGCGCGGTTCAGGCTCCGCGCCGCCGCGACCGCGGGGGAGCGGCAAGAGCGCGTGGAGGCGCTCATGCAGGAGCTGCGCCTGTCCGAGGTGGCCGACAGCTACGTCGGCGGCGGCGGTGACGGCTGCGGCGTGTCCGCGTCGCGCGGGCTGTCCGGCGGCGAGCGGAAGCGGGTCTCCATCGCGGTGGACATCGTGCACGACCCACCGGTTCTTCTGCTGG
>BCLG01000887.1:0-13257 GCA_001602295.1 Zoysia matrella
TTACGTAGGTAGATTAGTTATAAATTAAGTTTTTTTTGCTGCTTGGGCTTCTCATGACCTGGAATGGTATTTAAATCTTAAATGCAAGCAATTTATAGGATTATAGATCTGGACTCTTATGATTTATCAAGTGACAATGTGATCTGCATTAATCTTTTACCGGAGTACCAGAAGTATGGGATTCTAAATTCGTATTTAAATATTTGATCTGGAAGACCATATATTTTTTACAGTATTATGCTAGGCGACTTTGCACATCGTAGTTGTGATTTTTATTTTGTCAGGAAAATCAAGAATTCATGGTTTTGGTGTCTTTGCAAAGGTTGCACATAAGGCAGGAGATATGGTATGCTTTCAACTTTCTTAATGGTTTTAGCTAAGAGTTGGTTCCTTTGAATTCAAAACTTGGTCTATAAATTCTAAAAGGCATTGACCTTACATTGTAATTGCTACTGTTCAATTTAAATTGCTTCTGGGTGATTTATTTTAGTGAGATACATAAAAGCTTGTCCCACTAATGTACGTGATAAACTAGTAAGTACTACTCAGCTGAGTTGTGGTTACCTTTTACATTCTGGTCCCAGTAATGTAGGTGATGAATGAGTAAGTACAGCTGAGTTGTGGTTGCGTTAACTTCTACATTCTTGTCATTGAAGCAGCTGGTTAGTATGTGTTATAGGTAGTGATATGTTGCCTGCTAGATATTTTAGCGGACAAACTAAAGGGCTAAATTCAAAACTGTTTTGGAAATTTATGTTTTTTTTGGTTGAGCAACTGCAGAGGACAATTGCAATTTTATCTATGTTGTTACTTAGCTGATTTTACCTATCTTGCATATGTTTTGTTGGTAGGCCGTCCACAGCAGACGTTAGAAGTTGAAATTTGGTTACTATGCATTTTGCCAAAACTGGACCTGTGCTCTGCTACTAAGCTAATTTTCCTGACTTTGCACCTACTCTACAGATGATTGAATACACAGGAGAGATCGTTAGACCGCCGATATCGGACATCAGGGAGCGGCAAATATACAACTCGCTAGTGGTAAGTTTCTATTTATAATTTAGTTAAGTTTTGGTAATGTGGTATTTAACTAAGGAGTAAGGTATGCTTTTTTTTTTTGGTAAAAAGTAACGTAATGTTTGATTGGTAACCATTTTTAATGTGAAAGGTTAACGTGGGCAGTAGATTTGTCAAAATGTTTTTGTGTGCATGAAGATGTAGTTATGTCCACCGCCAGCCAGCTATTAGGAGATAAGCAGTCTCTAGCTGCCATAATTTGTTAGGTCACCATAAGATTAGTATCTGGAGTTAGGCAGTTTGAGAGGACCCTTTAAGATAGGATCTCTAGTTAGGAAGTTGAAGAGATCCTTTAATATAGGTTCTATAGTTAGCAGTAGAGGCTATAAATAAGTGTAAACATGGAATAAAAAAAATAAGCAATACAACAGAAGAAATTTGTTGTGGGGCTTTCCCTTGCGCCTCCTGCCCTTTGGGCGCTGTGAGCACCACGGCACCAACTTGCCACCACCGCCAGTACAGGCCACACCCTCCTCTCTCTCATCCCTACAACCTATGCAACCGTCGGAGGATCAACGATCCTAACCATCTGGTATCAATGATGTCGGGTTCTCCTTCCACCACCACGCTGCCGCCGACCTCCACTTGGGCGCTAACCGCACCCATGGTTGCCGCCCTGACGCCTAACGCCTTGGCTAAGGTGGTGGACGACCTGACTCGCGCCGTCGCCGACATCACTGCTTGCCTCTCCAAATTGGAAAATCAGCAGATGCCGCCACCATCGCCCGTGGTCACCCTTCCACTGGTGCTTATGAGATGCAAGGCTACGGCACGATGGGGCTGCTGCCGTCGAGCGCATCGAGCCGCCCCAAAACCCTAACAGCAGATGCAGCAGCTGCCGCCATGGTTGCCGCAAGCAGCCCCCTCGTCTCCGTTAAGGCCTTGGAGGGCGACATGGCTACGGACTCGCCCGGCCTGCCACTGCCCGACGTCTTTCAGGCATCAATCCGGCCTGACTAGACTAGGGTCGTTCACAATCTGTTGTTGTGCAACAAGCGTCAGCCCTATGCCATCTCTCGCTGCGCCGACCACCAGACCTCGGCGAAGCCTTGGGGTACCGGTTGTCGCTACATCAACCGCATGGACCTGCTCATCGTCTACGGCCCTAAAGGATCCAAGATTGTCAACGCCTTCTGCACCCTCCCACATGTTGATGTTGCCAACGTCAAGCGCCTCAACGTGCTCAACCTCACCTCTAGTGGCCACCTCAGGCGCTTTGTGATAGGGACCGAGAGCGCCTTCAAGAAGCTCGAGTTGGATGAGGGATCCACGGCTATGACAACTGCCAAGAACGCCATCCGTACTGATGGTCACTCATCAGCTCCGATCACTACCCACAGCTCCAGAATGATGAAGCTTTCAATTACCGAGTATTCACCTCGAGGATGAGCTGTTTGTCGAGGCGGGGAGATGTTATGTCCACCACGAACTATTAGGAGATAAGCAGCCACTAGCTGCCATAGCGTGTTAGGTCACCATAAGATTAGGATCTGGAGTTAGTCAGTTTGAGAGGATCCTTTAAGATAGGATCTCTAGTTAAGAAGTTGAAGGGATCCTTTAATATAGGATCTATAGTTAGCAGTGGAGGCTATAAATAAGTGTAAACATGGATTGAAGAAAGTAAGCAATACAACAGAAGAAATTTGTTGTGGGGCTTCCACCTTGCGCCTCCTGCCCTTTGGGCATCGTGAGCACCATGGCGCCAACTCACCACCACCGCCAGTACAGGCCACGCCCTCCTTTCTCTCATCCCTACAACCTACGTAGTCGTCGGAGGATCAACGATCCTAACAAGTTGTCTATCCGGTCAAATGCACACATATTTTAATGAATGGTTGGCTATAGTGGTTGACTTTTAGCTATACCAACCTATGGGACGTACATGCTGCTATACCCTATAGCAGTAATAACTGCACATATTGTTTTGTGCTTAGAGGAAAGAGTTGATGCTAGTAGTATTTTGTAAATTTAGGCCCTGTTTGGGGGAGTCACAGTTTTTCCTCGTCTTATAAAAGAAGCATTTGGAGAAGCAAATCTCACTATCTCCAAAGCCGCATTTCATTGAAGCGGATTTGGCTTGTTTGGCAACCTTGCTTTTGGAAGGGCTCGGCACAGGCGGAGGCCATGGAGGCAGAAGAGGCCAAGTCGTTGGAGGCCAAAAGATTTACTTGTGTGCAACAGTGGCCATCTAATGTTAGCATGGTGGGGAACTTGAGGATGATAATGGCGGTGGAGGTCCATGATGTGGCCAGCCATCAATCATTTCCATGGTTGCTGTGGGTCACAAAGGGGAGCACGAGGGGACTGTCACGGATGGAGCTCAAGCACTGGTGGATTTGAGGGTCGACCTCTTGGGCACGATGGTGGACCTCGAGTGGGGACGAAGCAACTGGGAACAGGCTCAGGAAGTGACGTTGACATCGCATCTTGACTTTTAGTTCAACTGTCACCTTTTTGTCGCTTATGCAGCTGGTAGAAGCAAGTCCATTTGGGGTAGTTTGTGGCTTATCCAGCTTCCTGAAAGCAAAAGCTGATTTAACCCCAAACAGACCCTTAAACTCATGAACAATTATATGATATGCTAATAATATTAGGGCTAGTTGCCAGCTACAATTTTGTCTTTGACTTGTCGTATTGTGTTGTCTAAAATTTCATTTCTTTATTGATTGCATCTAAGTCCTAACACATGCATGCAGGGTGCTGGGACATATATGTTCAGGATTGATGATGAGCGTGTAATAGATGCTACACGGGCAGGAAGTATAGCCCATTTGATCAATCACTCATGCGAGGTAAGAAATTGTGTTCATTCTGCTGGACTTTTCATTTATTCCTTTTAGCAGCACAGCTTTTGCTTATCTCCTTTGCGCTGTTGATGACAGCACATTAATCTTCTCATAAGCTATGGGCATCATGTGCTCTCTGGCACGCTTCATGACAGCAGCAGCTGTAATTATCGATTAGTTAGTAAGATAAGATCAGGTGGTTAGTTTGTTAAGTGGATAAGATTAGGTTGGTAGTCTATTAAGGGTGGTTGTCCTCAGCGCCTATGGCTATAAATGCAGCTGCGGGTAGAGAGAGAGAGAGAGAGAGAGAGAGAGAGAGGAGGCAATGAAGAATACATTCTCTCTCTTCCCGTGCCATGGGATGAGGCCCCTGATGCTGTTCCACAACAATTGGTATCAAGGACCCACCTTGGCGCATTGCTCTCCTTAGCCAGCGTCAACAACGATCCTAAGGCCACCAGCTTCTCTGCCAAGCTGGATCAGATGTTGGCCCAGATCGCCATCTTTAGCACTGACACCGATCTTGTGACCATGTTCTTTGTCAAGCTGGATCATGTCTTGGCACAGCTCGCCATCATCAACTCCTAGCTTGATGATCATGATGTGTGAATTGCATGTGTGGAGGCACACTTTGGCAAGCAGGCTGTAATCTCATATTGTGATGGTTTCCTTGCTTCAGTGCCACTGATCATAGCTGTGGAGGGCAACAACTCTGATTTAGATGACAATTGCCTTGTTATGAGGGCCTGCTCCGGAGGCGATCAACCCTGTTCAAGGTGACAGCACCCTTGTCTTGTAGGACAGCAGCCCTGCTCTGGAGAGAAAGCATCCCTGTCTTGGAGGATAGCAGCCATGTTCCGGAGGACGACAATCTTGTTTCGGAGGAGATGAAGCTCGCCTTCGTGAAGCAGTTCAGCTTGCTGTCTTTTGAGGAGTCTGTGGAGAACAGAGCCAACATTGCGGTACCTATGATTATCCGTGGAAGATTGATTATCAAGGGATCCATCTACTCCCTTAAGGAAGGAAAGAAGTTGGGCATTTTTTTCATGGGAACGAGGAGGGAGATGTCTTTTTTCTTGGGAAACAGTAGCAAGGTGCTTCTATTCTTGGGAACAAAGAGGGGCGAGCTCTATGGCACAGCTCGAGGACGAGCTGTCTTTCGTCGAGGGGAGTAGTGTTATGGGAGCCAGGAGCAATAGCATGACCACTATAGGACAGCTCGAGGCCGAGCTGGCTTTTAGGGACGGTGGTGTTGTGTCCACAACACCTTTGTCCAGCAGCGCCAGTTAATTAGTTTGTTAGTAAGATAAGATCAAGTTGTTCGTTTGTAGTGAATAAGACCAGGTTGTTAGTTTGTTAGTGGATAAAATCAGGCTGTTAGTTGTTAAGGTTAGTTCCCTCCAAGCCTAGGCTATAAAGGTAGCTGCGGGTTGAGAGAGACGGTAAGGTAGAAGAAGACTAGGGCTCTCTCTTCCCGTGGTGTGAGCTGCGGTCCCCGGCGCCGTTCCACAACACCATAATTCTTTATTATTCTTTTAATCTTGGCTTGGTGCTTTGTTGAATGCTTCACTTAATGCTCTGCATGTATGGATAACTGGAATAAATAATTTTTATTATTGCATGATTACCATATATTGTGCTGTTTTACTTAGCTTTCTGAGATACAAAAATTTAACATAGTGATATCTGAAAATTTAGGCGAAGCATGGGATTTAGAAAGCACACGATAATTATTCCTACTTTTGACTTGAATTATTTGAACTTTACCTGAAAGGAATGGGGAAAATCTTCTGATAGCATAATGAAGGCTATTCAGTTTATTTTTAAAATTAGGAAGAATTACTGGTTATTGCATTGTTTGTAATATTAGTAGAAAGTTCAAACATAATTGTCTTTTGTTGTATCCTTTATGCTAATGATAGCAGTGGCTGTTGAGTACTTTTTGTAATGTGTTCAGTTTCTTGATGTTTAAGTCTTAATAACGAGAAGAATAGCCAAAGAATCCATATGTTATTGCTTAAGTTGTGTTTGACCATGATGTATATTGTGATAATTCCATCATCTTGCAGCCTAATTGTTATTCACGTGCCATTACTGTTCTTGGGGATGTGCACATCATCATTTTTGCAAAGCGGGACATCAATCCATGGGAAGAGCTGACATATGACTATAGGTTGGACTGGATTGTCGTTCTAGTTTTTCAAATGATAATTATGATTCTGCTGTTGACCATTTCAAATCAATGTCATAGTTTACAAAATCAACACCATGCTTTTCATCAGGTTTTCTTCAATTGATCAACAACTTCCATGTTATTGTGGATCCTTAAAATGCCGTGGAGTTGTTAATGATGTTGAAGCAGAGATGCAGTCAGCAAAATTAAGGGTTAAGAGGAGTGAATTATTTCAGATAAGAGAAGCCTAAAGGTCTGTAGAATGGCCTGCCTTCCTGGGTCTGCCCATGTTAAATTTATATTGCCAACTACGAATAAAGATCATCCCTCGATGAGACCTCTAAATGAACATGATAGTCTGTACTCTGGGTGATGACACATCAGCTTTTACTGAAAACAAGATGGATCAAATCCATTGTTTTTACATCTTAGTTTCTTCCTAAAACAATTCTGTTCAAAAAGTGGAAAAATATCAAACCAAATAGGTTTCTCCCGTAGTCAAGCTGCACTAATGACATTTCATTTTTCTGGCAGTATATGGAGCTCTATCAGGCATGGGTTGGCTATTTTGCTATTGCCAGCGCGTATGTCAAAGATATGCTGAGTTCATTCGGGAATTGTAGTCATTCTTTTTGAATGAAATGCCATTGTAATTGTATAGATGCTCTTATAGATCTGGCATTCCAATTTGGGAACGACAGCTGAAATTAGTTCTGTAGAATGTCACTTAAATGTTCTGTACTTGCCTGTAAGTTGCACTCGTGTTGTGCTCGCCCTTAACCAGCGAGTTGGTTGATTCTGGGTTAGTTCATTTATATGCTGAGATGGCCTATCAGTTATCAAAGTACATATGGCTAGAATCATGGGTAAGCTCCTTGTAGTTAGCGCCTCTCTCCGTCTTTAAATTGATGTTGCTGTTAATTTATAACAGCAACTTTAACAATTTATCTTATTCAATTTTTTTTTTGATAAATATCGTATATTTGTTATAATTTGTTTATCATTAGAGTTATTTGAATCACAACTTCAAATTTTACATATTTGAACAAACTTTGAATATAATGAATGGTCAAAATTGAAGTTAGCAGTCAACAGCGACATCAATTTTAAGGATGGAGTATAATTTACTATTGCAGTGTTGGAATTTTTTAAAGATAAAAGTACATTTATACACTATTTTTTTACTTCGTTTTTAAATTAATGTCGCTGTTGATTTTTAACATTAACTTTGACCGTTAATTTTATTTAAATTTTTATAATAAATTTCATATATTTTTTTGAAAGAAGTACAATAAGGGAAGCTTCTGCCGTGGTAGGTAATATTATATAAAAAAAATAAAAACTTTGTACAAAAGAGGGAAACAAAACACAATGGTGCAGCTGCACCTAAGCTAGGAGAGAAATAGAGGGAAACTAAAGTTAGGAAAGCAAGCTAAATGAAAGGCATGCTCTAATTGTACAAGAGGGTGAGCTCTGAAAATTGTTGTTGTTTGGTTGACTGCATTCTATGGGCTTGAAGGGCAGCCTCTTCTAGAAAGCCTTTATTTCAGAGTAGCAATGAAGGTCTTTCCCTATTGAAGATAAAGTTGTTGCGATGTTTTCAAATTTGCTAGGCCCTGAGGAAGAAAATTTCTATGAAGAAATCATGTTGGGCTTGTTGCTTTGCTGAATCCATCATGTGAAGAAGTTTGTGCTTAGATTTTGATGTATATTTAGGTGGTTTTAGATTCCAATGTATATTTAGGTGGTTCCAGCATTCTTGACTGAATGGACAGGAGAAGAATAGGTCCCCTCTCTTTGGTTGGGATATAAGACGCAGCTGTAATTATTGCCTTCAATTTTATGCTTCTTGCATATTAGTATGTTGGTGTTGAGTTGATTCATGAGCAGAAGCCATTTGAAACTCTGAGCTTGTTGCAACATTTGGAGTCCCAAATCCAGATGAAGTATCTGGGTGGTTGGATATTTTCATATGGGAAGTGATAAAACTTGGTTGAGGTGTATTGGTCACTTCTCCATATGTATTGCCAGCAGTCTTTTGAATCTGCAGTGATCTAAACTTGATGGAGGACTTGCTGCAACGTTTGGTAATCTTGGTGAGCTTGGACTGACAATGGAAGATGGAATTGATCTTCAATATTGCTGTTGAGGAGGACTATGTGACTGATTTTTTTTTTTTTTTTGCAAATGAGTAAAGTCTGACGAAGTTATTTTGCAAGATGTGTCCATTCCATAAATCAGACCAGAAAAGAATTGTTTTGCCACTTTCAACTGTACAAGCTGCTGCTACTCGAAAAAGATCACATTATTTGAGCAAGTCCTTCCATCAGAAGGATCCTTTCTCTCTAGCAGCATGTGGCACCTCACCATTGGTGTAGTATGTGTTCCATACCAAGTTTACCCATGGTATGTCCCTCTGATTGTAGAACTTGTCTAGATTCTTCAGTAATGCTGAGTTTTGCCTTTTTAGGTTGATTACCTCTAATCCTCCCTTTCTCTTGGCCCTGGCACATTTTTTCCATGCAACCAAAGGTTTGCTCCTACCATTGCTTTTTGATCTCCACAAACAGTGTCTCCTTGGTCTATCAATATAGTCCAACATTTTGACGGGCAGCTGGATTGCACACATTGCATAGGTGGGAAGTGATGTGAGGACAGAATTAACTAGTTGCAACCTTCCTGCATGAGAGAGCATGGAAGCGATAGAGGTAAGCCACCTATCTGTTTTATTCAAAATTGGCGTGTAGTGTTGAACTCTAGGTTTTGTAGTTCTCATGGGTAGGCCCAAGAAGGTGAAGGTAAGTTGCCCAATCTGACATCCAAACACTCCGGCCAGCTTCATAGCTTTATGTTCATTCATGTTGAGAGGGTGATAGGAGTTGAGGTGCATTCAGTGAGGTAATAACTATTGATTTAGTGGAGTTAACCCTCATGATCTGACTACAAACAAATAGATTGTGTGTCTTAGCAATCGCAGAAGCAATTTTAAATAGTTATTGACCGCCCCAGCACAATAAGATAATATGATCACGAAGATCAATTCTTACAAGCAGTAGAAGAACAAGCAAGAACAATATGTGGTGATAGGACTTAAGTGTTTGATTTTTTGGTGAGGTGATAACTATCCATTTGGTGGAGTCGACTCTCACTATTCGACTACAAACGAACAGGTCGTGTGCGCCTTAGCAATCGTAAAATCAACTCTGAATGTTTATTGAACGTGCTAGAACAGCAAGATCAATCTGATTACGAAGATCAATTCTTGCAAGCAATCGAATAACAAGCAAGAATAAGATAGGCAAACTGAAAATCTCTTAAATGTGCGATTTTTAAAAGCTGTCTAACAAGTGGTTATTAGATACAACTAAAGATCAGAAAGTTTGCACAAGAGCAAAACTATGACAAAAGAAAACTCAAGTGTTCTTGGTGGTGTCTGGACTTTTAAATAAGGTGGAGAACTACCAGGAGGTCCTGGGATTGTCCTCAAACTCTAAGACGCCCCCCTAATCAACATGATACACGTGACAATGGCCTAAGTTGTGGTGACGCAGCATCTTCTGTATTAAAACGATGATTGGTGCTGACTCTGATATGGTATAAAGATGAGTTAGATCCATTTAAAAGTAGACTTTATGATCTTTTCAGAATGTATTTAAACACTCAAATTGAATTACATATTAAGTCGTTGGTTTCTGTTGCAAGTTTGTACTTTTCTATAGTTTAAATCCACTGTGCATGAATATTTTCATTGAATTCCTCATCAGAAGGTATGATGGCACATCATCTTCCTTCACTTCAATTAGAGTCGTTTTCGACTCAAGTTTATATTGCAAAATTGCCACTCCATTGTGCCTTCCAGAAATCACGAAAGATGGCCACCACGAGAGTATTCTGATGTGGTCAAGTAGTGCAGTAAGGATATATAAGATCTCATCATTCTTCTTTTCTTTATAGCAAGTCGTCCTTGGCTTGATCCAATGGTCGACAAATTTTTGTTGTCATGTTGGGACAAGTGATGAGCATGCAGGGTGGCCACAACAACAACTTTTCTTGCTTTATGAGCTGCTCCTGTTGATAGATCATAAAAATATAGAAACTTTGTAAGACATTGTTAGTGTTAGTGCGTTCTATTGTTTGATTCTGTTTTTACATTTTAAAAGTGTATTTCAGATTAGTACATATGACTAATTTAGAGACCAAAAAATCTCCAATGTCGTCATATTTGCCAATTGCATAAAAAACTCAATAGCTAAAACATTGCAAACTGCAGTTCAAAAATAATCTTTTTTGCAAATAATTCAAGTTACAAGGAACATCAAATTTAATATTAAAGAAGATTTGAGCTCCAAATTTCTCTTTCAAATCAGCGCAATGAAAAGGCCTATTTTCCACATGTGTGTACACAAGAACAACATTTTCAACTTCATCCACAAGTTGTATTTTAGGGATGAATGAAACTTGGAAAACACTAGTATGAACATTAGGCAATTGCAGTTCAGAACAAGCAGCATGAGAGGATCGAGATGTGGTGAGGGACTCACAATGTTTTATTTTTCTTACTCCTAAAATATAGTTGGCATCACACAAGCATTATCCATTATTTCAGCAACTAGCTCAACGTCCTCTTCAGTTTTATTCTTTCTTCTGCACGATGTTAGGCAAAGTAAAAAAACAAAAGAGTGCTCTCTTTCTAGTTGCGTTGTTGTAGTAAGAGATAAAGTATCACACAACTCTTTTTTATCACATTCCCTTTGTGACAAAGGCACATTAGTAATACATTACACAAATTTGTGATGGTGATTATTCATGCTTGTATCTTTAGACGTAAAAGTTGATTTTCAGCATTACAAGCAAGCATATACTAGTGTGAGATTCAGTAGCAAGTTTTAGAGATGAGCAAAATTTGGATTTCAGAATTAAGACCTTTCATAAACTTACTCATTGTATCTTTTCAGCATTCATCTAAGCCATCAAACATGAGATAAATCTTACTTTAACAGTCATTCTATCCTGCTTCACGTTGTCTTATTTGGCAAGCAAATGACCATCATAAAGTGCATGAATAAACACATCTCTGAAATGACATTTGAAGTCTTCAAGATTCTTATAACTTTATTATGCCTACAAATATATTTTTATTCAAGCAAAGCACTTTCAGCCAAAACACTTAAGGCAATGTAAATCTTTTCTTTATCAGAGAAGTCATACTCATCAAATTCTTTATCTACATTTAGCTCCTAATCAATGTATGCATGAGGATTAAATTTTTCAGCAAAATAAGATATTGACAAACTAATGACATGCAAAATATCATTATTTACCTCATTTTGAAGTATCTGTACAACTTTGTGGGGTGTAAATCATTAGCTCCCTTTTTCTTAATTGTGCCTATCATGGTTAGTAAACAGCAAAACAAATTGACAACGAGTTAGGTTGTGTTCAACTCGGTTTCTCTCTCAACAGTGCTCAACCAAGTTATTACATGTTCTTACCAAACTACAGCTAATGATGTCAACTTGTGAAGATTGGTGGAGCGATTGACAGGGACACAAACTCTGTTTGCTATAGAAATCTGTGGAGCTAGGACAATTTCACTTTGTAGCAAGGGTTAGCACACTCAATTTAGCAAATGCAATGTTGTGTTCAATGACCGTACAGTGCTGATCCTAGGCTAAACCTTGCTAGAGATGTGAGCGTAGACACAAAAAACTCGAAACAGCAGCAACAGCTCACTTTTCTTCTCTTTTTTTGTCACTATTCTTTTACTTCTTTTTTTTGTGACTTATTTTTCTTTTCTTTTCTCTTTCTCCCTCTGTTTTTTTGGGGTAACTTCTGAAATAGAGACCAAAAAATCCAGACAGCACACCTCAGATCTCCTTTGAGATTGCAACGCGCTCGGTAGGTATTTTATGGCAAGTGGGGATCTATTGGAAAGATAGCATAGAGTTCAGCAACTCTAACGGATTAAACGCTAAGACTAGCAACACGACACGATGATGCAACCAAAAATTCAGCAATGCAAATTGCCGAAAAGAATGATGCACATGCTCAAAGGTCTAGGACAGCGGAATTGATTCAAGATATTTTTTGTTTGGCTTTTATGTGGATAGCGGAATATGAATAAAATATAAAAAGAGAGGTAAATCTCACCGAGCAACCTGAGAATCTAATACCACTTGATAGGTGCATGATCTTTCGGTGAGGTGATAACTATCGATTTAGTGGAGTCAACCCTCACGATCTGACTACAAATGAACAGGTCATGTGCCTTAGCAATCGCTGAACTAACTCTGAATAGTTATTGACCGTGCAGGAACAAAAGATCAACCTAATTACGAAGATCAATTCCTACAAGCAATTGAAGAACAAGCAAGAACAAGATAACAAGATAGGCAAACTGAAAATCTCTCAAATGTGGGGTTCTCAAAAGATGTCTAACAAGTGGTCGTTGGACACAACTAAAAATCAAAAAGTTTGCATGACAACTAAACTATAACAAAAGAAAACTCAAGTGTTCTTGATGGCGACCAGACCTTTAAATAAGGTGAAGGATGACCAAAGGATGTTGGGGTCTCCTCAAAACCTAGGATGCGGCCCTAATGGGCTCAACATGATATACGAGACAACGACCTAAGTTGTGGTGACGCAGCATGTTCTGCATTAAAACGACGATTGGTGCTGACTTTGATATGGTATAAAGATGGCTCTGGATCTGTAACATTCCAGAATTCTCGAATTAATAAAGTGGCTTTTTCTCCAAATTTTTGTTCCAATTAATTTGCCTGTTCCAATATTTCGTTCTGTTCAAAATTCATTCGTTCCGAAATTCGTTTCGTCCAAATCCGAAATCCGTTCGTCTAAATTAATCCGGTGTCGAAATAATTTAGTCCGCGTAATTTTTACGTTGACTAAAATTGTTTCTCGGAAATCTTCCAAATTAATTTTCGGGTCTCTAAATATTTTTCTTCTCTAATTAAAACTCTTCAGCCTATTTAATTATCTCGCGGTTATTAATTAATTTTTGGATTAATTTTTAACCCTTCATTTTCATCCCCTATAAATATCCCTCTAACCCTATCCCTAAATCTCATCTCATTTTTTTTCCCTTTTTCTTTCTTCCACCGCAAGCCGAATTTCTGCAACCGTCGTCCTCCGCGCGTTGACCGCCCTGCCCCGGAGTCCTCGATCCCCGCGCCGTCCTCCGCGTGGGCCGGACTCGGG
>BCLG01000887.1:13317-42408 GCA_001602295.1 Zoysia matrella
CCTCCGGTCCGAAGACTGCTGCCGTGGAAGCCAACACCGTCCCAACCGAGTTGATTCGCCTGCTGCCGTCTTCCGTCACCGCGCGTCGTCGGTGTCTGACGCCCGACGTCGTCCCTCGTCAGCCACCACTACTCCGGTCCCGGTTCTCCTCTCCGGTTTTCTGTTTTTCGAGTCCCCGGTCTCTGATTTCCGAGTTCCAGTACTTCGGATTTCGTCTTTGATTTTCAATTTCGTGGTGAGAAATTCCTCTCTCTTAATTCCTTTCCTTCCTATTAAATGTTAGATTAATTGCAAATTTATTCCTGCGATTAATTATTCTGTAATTAATCTAATACCTTTGTGGTCTCGAATGTCTACAATTTTCGAGGAATTCCGTTTGATCTCCAAATAATCCCGAGATTGTTCCGTTAAATTGTCTCGTTGCGTTTGTCGTATAGGGTTGTTCCGAGAAACGTTTTGCGCGCATTTAGTCCAGTAATTTTGATTTAGATTCTAATTCCAGTTCTATTCTTTGTCACGTAATTAGTGTCTAATCCCTGTTGTTCGTGTGGTGATTAGCTGCTGTCTCTGAGGAGGAGTTCTGTGAGCCAGCTCGGTTTGACGATCCGGATCCCGACTTCGATCCCGAGTTGCCAGGCAAGCCGCATTCCTTGATCACTTTGTTCCCAGTATTTTAAACTGCATATTTTGTTTGCAACCTTAATTTGCATGCCAACTATTTTAAAATGTGCTAGCAACATTCCTAAGCCGTGCCTGTTTACTGTTCCACAAATATCAACCCTAGGATTGTTTTAGTACATTTATTTTACTTTTATGCTTAGCCATGCTTAGTCGCATTTATTTTATCTCACACCTATCACTATAAAATAGAATTTGTGTTAAATGCTTTTGAACTGTGCTTCAAATGTGTGAGTATTGCAAATAACTATACATAACTATTTAGCGGGGGCAGGAGGCAGTATGAAGAGCTGAGGGACTTTCGGGAAGTCTCTATGAGAGTACCTGTGACGGGTACATTGGAGGCTTCGGCCTTGGCTACGAGTTTGTTGGTTGTTGGAGTTGTGGTTGGAGAGATGGCCTGCCCCGGCAATTAAGGACCGAGTCCTTCGAGCCTTATACGCTTAGTTGACAACCATGCACACCACGTTACTCTGTATGAGCAGTTGGCTTGATCTTGAAGCTTGCCAAGACTGGTTGTTTACCCGTGGGTTGGCGGTGTAGTGTTAGTGTGGTGTTGAGCTTTGACTCCCCACATGAGATCGAGATACCCCACCTGATCAGTGGTAGGCTCTTCACAGCTCCAGGACCCGATTGCGTAGGCTTTTGGAATCCCTATCCTGGAGGACGGATGACGCCAGTTAAAGCTTGTGGACGGGTCTTGTGTGTTCGTCGGGGCTACGACGGTAGTTTTCGATGACGCATCCCGTGGGTTCAGGTGCATAACCTCTGCAGAGTTTTAGTCGATGCGCATTGCCACGTCCTTTTGGAAGGACACCACCCTGAGTTGTGCTCCTCGTTGAGTAGTTTTGTTTTTCTTCCTCCTCTCCTTTTCTAAATGTTTTTGACTCCGGCCTTTGAGCTGTGGCCGAGTGTGGAGATTACATCAGCATTAAAATAAAACCCCGTCCGAGATAACGGAGATCTCTACGGGGCAAGATAATAAAATTTGGCAAGTTTGAAAATAAAGCTTTCTTGCATACTTTAAATAAAATAAAACGTTTTAAACTTGCATTTAGCACTTGAGCCAAGCCTTTACCCTTGAAACCATTTGCATGCATACATTGTTGTTAGGTAGTACGCGGTTTGCTGAGTATTCGTACTCACGGCTTTTTAATTTGTTGTTTTCAGAGGATTCTCTCAGTTTTGACTTCGACTACGTCTCTGACGGCCCGTGACGTCCGCTCCTGCGCTCGAGCTAGCCTGTGTGGAGGAGGTTCGCTACTGTCGCCATGTTGATGCTTCCGCCGTTGCTTTTATTGGATTCACGATAGAGATATATCCGCTCTGAGATATTTTCGGCCTGCGTGTCGATGGACCCCTTTGGAGGATTTTATTCTAATCATTTTACTCTGATCTGCTAATTTTCTAATTTGATTCTTGTTTAATATTTCTGTTATAGTTTCTTGATTGATCGCTTGTGATATCGTGATTGCCAAACTCCTAGGATTGGCAACGTCACGTAAGATCGAGACTTATCGAAAGGTAAGTGAAAACCCGGTCGTTACAGGATCCTTTCGAAAGTAGAATTTATGAGCTTTGCAGAGTGTACCTAAACACTCAAATTGGATTATATATGAAGTCGTGCCTAATGTTGCAAGTTTGTACTTTTCTGCAGTTTGAATCCGCCATGCGTGAATATTTCCATTGAAGTCCTCATCAGAAGATATGATGCCACATCATCCTCCCTCACTTAAATTAGAGTCGTCCTCTACTCAAGTTCAGATTACAAAACCGTCGCTCCACCATGCCATCCTAAAATGAAAGGTGGAGGCCACGGAGATATATATGTGATCTCATCATGTGGCAAACAAAAATATCTCAAATGTAGGGTTCTCAAAAGTTGTCTAACAGGTGGTCGTTGGACACAACTGAAGATCAAAAAATTTGCACAAGAGCTAAACTATAACAAAAGAACCCCCCAAGTGTTTTTGGTGGTGGCTGGGACCTTTAAATATTGTGGAGGATAAGCAGTGAGTGCTGAGGTCGTCCTCAAATCCTAGGATGCGCCCCTAATGCGCTCAACTTGATACACGGGCCAACGGCCCAAGTTGAGGTGACGCAGCACATTCTGTGTTAAAACGACGATTGGCGCTGACTCCAATATGGCATAAAAATGGGGCTGAAACCATTCGAAAGTAGACTTGATAAGCTTTCTAGAATGTACTTAAATTCCCAAATTGGATTCCATATGATGTCGTGGTTTCCATTGCAAGTTTGTACTTTTCTGCAGTCTGAATCTATCGTCTGTGAATATTTTCATTAAAGTCTTCATCAGAATATATGATGTTCACATCATCGTCCCCCATATGAATTAGAGTCGTCCTCGATTCAAGTTCAGATTGTAAACCCTCATGAAATTATGAAAGGTGAAAGCCACGAGGGTATGTATGTGATCTCACCATCCTCTCTCACTTGATCCAGTGGTCGCTATAGTTGCTTGTTGTTTTATTAGGATGAGTAATGAACACGTAGCGAGGGCACAACAACAAATTCTCCTGTTTCATGAGCTACTCCTGTTGATAGATCACAAAAGTAAAGAAACTTTGCAAGGCATTGTTAGTGTTAGTACATGCTATTGTTTGATCCTGTGTTTTCGTTTCAAAAGGGCATTTCAGATCGGTACATATGAACACTTTAGATACTAATAATTTCTAATATTATCATATTTTCCAATTGCATGAAAACATAGTAGCCAAAACATTGCAACTTATAATTCTGAAATAATCTTTTCTTCAAATAACCCAGGTTTCATGGAACTTCAAATTCAATATAACCTAAAGTTCATAAAGAAGATATGAGCTCAAACTTTTCTCGTTCATATCAGTGCAATAAAAAGCCTTAACAGGTGTGTACCCAACTGCAACATTTTGAACATCATGCACTAGTTATGTTTTTGGGATGAATGAAACTTCTTCACACAACTTGTTAACCCGGGTTGAAAGGAAGGACTGCGGTCTATTTTTTCCCGTCGAGACCCCATTTTCACGCACATTTTTTCTTTATTTTCTCTAGAAAATGTTCGATATATGTACCAAAAATATTTTTGGGTCAAAAGTAGTGGATTTTGACGTTCATTATTAAAAACTTGAACACGGGTTGAGAGAAAAGACTGCAGCCTTTTTTTACCCATCGGGACTCGTTTTCGCGCTCGTTTTTTTTGTTTTCTCTAGAAAATGTCTGATATATGTAACAAAAATATTTTTCGGTCAAAAGGAGAGAATTGGGACGTTCATTCTTAAAAACCTGAACACATGTTGAGAGGAAGGACTGCAGCTAATTTTTCTCCGTTGAGACCTGTTTTTGCGCCTGTATTTTCCTGGTTTTCTCGAGAAAATGTTTGATATACGTACAAAAAATATTTTTGGGTTAAAAGTAGTGGATTGAGACGTTCATTATTAAAAACCGAAACAAGGGTTGGGAGGAAGGACTGTGGCCTATTTTCCTCGTTGGGATCCGTTTATGCGCCCGATTTTTCCTAGTTTTCTCCAGAAAATGTTCGAATATTTTTGGGTCAAAAGGAGTTGATTGCGACGTTCATTATTAAAAAATTGAACACAGCTTGAGAGGAAGCACTGTGATCTATTTTTCCCATGGGGACCTATTTTTGCACCTGTTTTCCCAATCAAGACCCATTTTAGCTCTTTTTCTTTTGTTTTCTCTAGAAAATGGCAAATATACCTGCAAAAAATATTTTTGCGCGGAAAGGAGTAGATTGGAATGTTCATTTTAAAAACACTAAACACCGGTTGAGAGGAAGCACTGCGGTTTATTTTTCCCCGTCAGGACCTGTTTTCGCGCCCATTTTTTCCCCATTTTCTGCAGAAAATGTCAAATATACGTACCAAAAATATTTTCAGATCGAAAGGAGTGGAGTAGGATGTTCATTATTAAAATATTGAACACGGGTTGAGACGAAGGACTACGGCCTATTTTTTTCTCCGTTGGGACCTGTTTTCGCGCTTGTTTTTCTCGGTTTTCTCCAAAAAATGTTCGATATACGTACCAAAAATATTTTTCAATCAAAAGGAGTTGATTGGGACGTTCATTATTAAAAAACTAAACACGGGTTGAGAGGAAGGACTGCGACCAATTTTTCCTCGTTGAGACACGTTTACGTGCCTGTTTTTTTCTCGGTTTTCTCCAAAAAATATTTGTTATACGTACCAAAAATATTTTTGGGTCAAAAGGAGTGGATTGGAACATTCATTTCTATTTTTCCCCATCAAGACCAATTTTTGCACATGTTTTCCTCCATCCAGATCCATTACAGCTCCTGTTTTTTCTGGTTTTCTCCAAAAAATGGCAAATATACTTGAAAAATTATTTTTGCTCTAAATGGAGTGGATTGGGAAGTTCATTTTAAAAAATTGAACGCAGTTGAGAGGAAGGACTGCGGCCTATTTTTTTCCATCGGGATCCATTTTTGCGCTCATTTTTTCCCGGTTTTCTCAAAAAAATGTTCAATATAGGTACCAAAACTATTTTTGGGTCAAAAGTAGTGGATTTTGACGTTCATTTTTAAAAACTTAAACGCGGGTTGAGAAAAAGGACTGCGGCCTTTTTTTACCCATCGAGAGCCATTTTCGCGCCCGTTTTTTCCTGGCTTTCTCCCGAAAACATCTGATACACGTACCAAAAATATTTTTGAGTCAAAAGGAGAGGATTGGGACGTTCATTCTTCAAAACCAAAACCTGAAGACGGGTAGAGAGAAAGGACTACGGCCTATTTTTTTTCCCGTTGTGACTCGTTTTTGCGCCTTTTTTCCTAATTTTCTATAGAAAATGTTCGATATACGTACCAAAAATATTTCTGGTTCAAAAAGAGTGGATTGGGATGTTCGTTATTAAAAACTGAACACGGGTTGAGAGGAAGGACTGCGGCCTATATTTCTCGTTGAAACCCGTTTTTGCATCCGTTTTTTCTCATTTTTCTCCGAAAAATGTCCAATATACTTACCAAAAATATTTTTTGGTCAAAAGGAGTGGATTGGGATGTTCATTGTTAAAAAACTGAACACGGCTTGAGAGAAAGGACTGCAACCTATTTTTCCCCATCAGGACGTATTTTTGCACCCGTTTTTCCCAATCGAGACCCATTTTATGTCCTATTTTTTTTTGTTTTCTCTCGACAATGGCAAATATACTTGCAACAAATATTTTTGCACTGAAAGGAGTGGATTGGGATGTTCATTTTGAAAAAAACCGAACACGGGTTGAGAGAAAGAACTGCGGCCTATTGTTTCCAATCGAGACCTGTTTTCGCGCCCTTTTTTTTTCCAATTTTCTGCAAAAAATGTTCGATATACGTACCAAAAATATTTTTGGGTCAAAAGAAGTAGTTTGGGACGTTCATTATTAAAAAATTTAACACGGATTGAGAGAAAGGACTTCGGCCTATTTTCCCGGACCCGTTTTCACGTTTGTTTTTCTCGGTTTTCTCTAAAAAATGTCCGATATACGCACCAAAATATTTTTGGGTCAAAAGGAGTGGATTGGGACGTTTATTATTAAAAAACTGAACACGGGTTGAGTGGATGGACTGCAGCCTATTTTTCTCCATCGAGACCCGTTTTCGCGCCTGATTTTTCTCGATTTTCTCTAGAAAATGTCCGATATATATATATATCTAAATATTTTTGGATCAAAGAAGTGAATTGGAACGTTCATTTTAAAAAAACCGAACACGGCTTGAGAGCAATGACTGCGACCTATTTTTCTCCATCGGGACCAATTTTTGCACATGTTTTCTCCCATCCAGACCCATTTTAGCTCTTGTTTTTTTTTCTGGTTTTCTCCAGAAAATGGCAAATATACCTGCAAAAAATATTTTGTGCACTAAATGGAGTGTATTGGGAAGTTCATTTTGAATAAACTGAACCCAGTTGAGAGGAAGGATTGCAGTCTATTTCTCCCCGTCGAGACCCATTTTCGCGCTCATTTTTTCCTGGTGTTCTCCAGAAAATATTCGATATACGAACCAAAACTATTTTTGGGTCAAAAGTAGTGGATTTTGATGTTCATTATTAAAAACTTGAACAGAGGTTGAGAGAAAGGATTGCGACTTTTTTTACCCATCGAGACCTGTTTTCGTTCCCTTTTTTTCTGGTTTTCTCAAAAAAATGTCTGATATACATAACAAAAATATTTTTGGTCAAAAGGAGAGGATTGGGACATTCATTCTTAAACACCTAAATAGGGGTTGAGAGGAAGGACTTTGGCGTATTTTTCCCTGTTGAGACCCGTTTTTGCGCCCGTTTTTTTGTTTTCTTCAGAAAATGTTCGATATACGTATCAAAATTATTTTTAGTTCAAAAGGAGTGGATTGTGACGTTCATTATTAAAAACTGAACACGAGTTGAGAGAAAGGACTGCGGCCTATTTTCCTCGTTGAGACCCATTTTTGCGCTTGTTTTTTCCCAGTTTTTTGCAAATAATGTCTGATATACATACTAAAAATATTTTTTGGTCAAATCGAGCGGTTTGGGACGTTCATTATTAAAAAACTGAACACACTCTAAGAGGAAGGACTGCAACCTATTTTTGCACCCGTTTTTCCTAATCGAGACCCATTTTAGGTCTTATTTTTCCTGGTTTTCTCTATAAAATGGCAAATATACCTGCAACAAATATTTTTGCGCTCAAAGGAGTGGATTCATTTTGAAAAAAACAGAACACAGGTTGAGAGGAAGGACTGCGGCCTATTGTTCCCCATCGAGACCTGTTTTCGCACCCATTTTTTATTTTTTGCAGAAAATGTCTGATATAGATACCAAAAATAATTTTGGGTCAAAAGGAGTGGATCGAAACGTTCATTATTGAAAAATTTAACACGGATCGAGAGAAAGGACTGCAGCCTGTTTTTCCTTGTTGGGACCCGTTTTCACGGCTGTTTTTCTCAGTTTTCTCCAGAAAACGTCTGATATACGTACCAAAATATTTTTGGGTCAAAAGGAGTGGATTGGGATAAAAAACTGAACACGGGTTAAGAGGAAGGACTGCGGCCTATTTTTCTCCGTTGAGACCTATTTTCACATTATTTTTTCTCGGTTTTCTCTCGAAAATATTTGATATAGGTACCAAAAATTTTTTTTGGTCAAAAAGAATGGATCAGGACCTTTATTATTAAAAACCTTGACACGGGTTGAGAGGAAGGACTACAACCTATTTTTCCCGTCGGTACCAGTTTTCGTGCCCCTTTTTCCTCGATTTTCTCCAAAAAAATATTTGATATATGTGCAAAAAATATTTTTAGGTTAAAAAGAGTGGATTAGGACGTTCATTATTAAAAACTAAACACAGCTCGAGAGGAAGGACTGCGACCTATTTTTTCTCTTCGAGACATATTTTTGCACCCTTTTTTTTCAAATACAGACCTATTTTGGTCCAGTTTTTTTGGTTTTCTCCAAAAAATGGCAAATATACCTGCAACAAATATTATTGCACTCAAAGGAGTGGATTGGGATGTTCATTTTGAAAAAAACTGAACACGGATTGAGAGGGAGGACTGTGGCCTATTGTTCCCCATTGGGACCTATTTTCTTGCCTATTTTTTCCTGATTTTTTGCAGAAAATATTTGATATATGTACCAAAAATATTTTTGAGTCAAACGGAGTGGATTTAGATGTTTATTATTAAAAAACTGAACACGAGTTGAGAGAAAGGACTGCGGCCTATTTTTTTCCCGTTGAGACCCGTTTTGGGCCCTTTTTTCTCAGTTTTCTCTAGAAAATATCTGATATACGTACCAAAAATATTTTTGGTCAAAAAAAGTGAATTGGGACGTTCATTATTAAAAACCTGGACACGGGTTGAGTGGAAGGACCGCAACCTATATTTCCTTGTCGGTACCTGTTTTCGCGCCCATTTTTTCCTGATTTTCCCCAAAAAAAATGTCTGATCGTACCAAAAATATTTTCTGGCTGAAAGGAGTGGATTGAGACATTTATTATTGAAAAACTGAACACAGGTTGAGAGGAAGGACTGCGGCCAATTTTTCCCAGTTGAGACCCATTTTCGCGCCCCTTTTTCCCCGGTCTTCTCCAAAAAATATCTAATATACATATCAAAAATATTTTTTGATCAAAAGGAGTGGATTTTAATGTTCGTTATTAAAAACTTGAACACAGGTTGAGAGTAAGGACCGTGGCCTATTTTTACTCCGGACCCATTTTCGTGCTCGTTTTTCTCGGTTTTCTTCAGAAAATATCTGATATACGTACCAAAAATATTTTTAGTTAAAAAAGAGTAGATTGGGACGTTCATTATTAAAAACCTAAACCCGAGTTGAGAGGAAGGACTGCGACCTATTTTTCCCCATCGGGACTTATTTTTGCACTCGTTTTCCGATTGTGATCCATTTTAGCTCTTTTTTTTGTTGTTTTCTCCAAAAATGGCAAATATACTTGTAAAAAATATTTTTGAGTTGAAAGGAGTGGATTGGGATGCTCATTTTGAAAAAACTGACCCCAGTTGAGATGAAGCACTGCAGATTTTTTTTTCGTTTTTGCACCCATTTTTTCCCTATTTTCTACAGAAAATATTTGATATACGTACCAAAAATATTTTTTGGTCAAAAGAAGTGGATTAGGATGTTTATTATTAAAAAATTTAACACGGATTGAGAGAAAGGACTACGGCCTATTTTCCCCGTCAGGACTCGTTTTCACGCCTATTTTTCTCGGTTTTCTCTAAAAAAATGTCTGATATACGTACCAAAATATTTTTGGCTCAAAAAGAGTGGATTAGAACATTCATTATTAAAAACTGAACACATGTTAAGAGGAAGGACTGCGGCCTATTTTTCGCCGTTGAGACCGATATACGGTAAAAAAAATATTTTTGGGCCAAAAGAAGTGAATTGCGACGTTCATTATTAAAAAATTTAACACGGGTTGAGAAGAAGGACTGCAGCATATTTTTCTCTGTTGGGACCCTTTTGACGCCTGTTTTTCTTGATTTTCTCTAGAAAATATCCGATATACGTACCAAAATATTTTTTGGGTCAAAAGAAGTGGATTGAGATGTTCATTATTAAAAAACTGAAAAAATATTTCTCGGTTTTTCTCGATTTTTTCTCAGTTTTTTAATAAGGCAAATCCCAATCCACTGCTTTTGCCCAAAAATATTTTTGTTACGTATATCGGAGATTTTCCAGAGAAAACCGAGGAAAACGGGCGTGAAAATGGGTCCTAACAGGGAAACATAGGCTGCAGTCCTTTCTTTCAACTCATGTTTAGTTTTTTAATAATGAACATCTCAATCCGCTCCTTTTGATTAAAAATATTTTTGGACATATATCGAACATTTTGAAAATCAGGAAAACATGTGCGAAAATGGGTCTGGACGGGAAAAAATAGGCTGCAGTCCTTCCTCTGTTGTTAACAAGACAAGACAATTCTAATATTTCCTGTATCAATTTCTCCTGATTTTCGCACTAGATTTTAAAGAGTTTTTCGTAGCATAACATATAAGAATATATATTATACGAATTTCTCATATTTCTCCCACTGAGTTTAAGGAGTTTTCACAGTTTACAACAAATGCCTCATTTTTTTTCTCACAGGATTTTTTGAGGAGTTACATACGCATAGTTACCTCAAAGAGCGCATTGAAGAATAACTGCTCAAGAGAGAGTGTTAGCACTAAAATTCCAAAGTGATTAGTTTAATAGGTGCCTCTTCCAAGAGTCATCTTCCCCCTCCTACATATATGTAACACTATGCAGTAATAAAGATGATGAATCATTTTGTCTCCCTGCGCTAGGAAGAAGGGATAGGTGTAATTGTCCCCGTCCTTTGAGAAAGAGGAGTTTCATGTGCCTGTTTGTGCTTTGTTGTTTGCTTTCTTTGTCTTGTGGCCTGTTTTTCTGTGAACTGCGCCTGATGCTGCCGTATGTAGGGCTGGACAGGCTAGGGTTACAGGCATGAGTCTTTCCGCTTCTAGAGTGAATGTAGGCAGGGTGGAACACAGGGCAGCTTTCGAACCGTCCATCGTGCCAAACTGTCATGGGATGGAAGAGATTCCGTCATGCCTGTCACGTCAGTCGGTTAAAGCATCAATCATCTATTATTATGGAAAAGGAAATGTAGCACCTAAGTCATCGGATCCGGAGCGCCCAAACCTTCTACTCAGAGTGGAGCTGGCTCCAACCCGGAGACGGTAGCGGCCCCGACTTGGGAGTCAAGGCGGGTCTTCTCCCGCCTTTCTTATCTTGCGTTGTAGCTGGGTCACTCTCCGTGCTTCGACGGTGGGCCATTTTTGCAAGACATAGTCTGGATGGGCCACGATTGAGGCCTTCCAGTTTCATGATCCCGACAGATTTATTTGTCCATAAAGTAAAGTACAATAATACTATGCTTGATTGTTCACATTGTTTTAATCAATGCATGTTTAAGCTAGTCGATCCATGCCACAACATCAGTTCAATATACTTCAGCTTATTAACCCAACTGAGAGGGGCATCATACTGGTAGTGTCTGGGTACATGAAACTAAGTTCTATACTGTAGAGTGATTATAATTTGGTATATTATCTTGTGGCTAGGTTATAATTTGGTATATCCAATGTGTGTGTCCACTACCTTTATTATTCATTTATGCATTACCCCTGCTCTAGACTTGATTATTTAATTAAAAGTTGTATCCTTATTTAGTTCTTAGATTAAATTCTCTTAAACAACATACCTTCTTATAGGATAAATACAATACACTGAAATACTCAATAAAATGCTACCGTGCATTTTCAAAATCCTATCTAATGAAATATTGATTTATCAGGACTTGTATCATCGTAGTGGTGGTGTAAGCAACATCAACTAATGCTTTCAGTGCCTAGCTTTGTTTTGATCTGCTATATCAATAATATTAGACCTTGTGCTTTCAGGCCTAGTAACCTTATCCCATGCAGGTAAGCAGTGGACTTTTAAGTTCATCTTTAATCATAAATTAGTTCAAATGTATAAAATTATAAATAATATTTTAAAGATATTTAATAATACAAAATATAAATAAAATATTATACTTTTTAAATAAGACGAATTGTCAAAAATAACATTAGAAATCAACAACAGCACCAATTAAAAAATAGATGGAGGAATTCGCTCTTACGAACTTGGCACATGCCTTGATTGATCATTCCGCGTCACAAGAACCATAACCGATCATTTATAACTGAGCCACAATGTGTTGTACCAGCCATTGTTCACACATGACCAATTCCGAGGAACACTTGTTTGCCATCAGTCTTTGCTAGATTACATTAGATGACCATTTAAAGAAAACGAGCCATCCTAGCTTCACACCGATTTATTACACGACATTTGCTTTTATCCTCCAAGAACACTGACATGCGGTACAACATCTGCTGTGTCCCTCAAGTGGTTACAATCTAGATTGTGTCCCTCCGGCAACAACAATCGTTTCTGCTGTGATGAATGATGCATCGTCCGATGCCAGGAATGCCGCAGCCGCAGCCATATCTTCAACAGCACCCAATCTCTTCAGCGTACTCCTTTCAATGAGCTCTTTCCTCTGCAGAAGGATTCAGGTTAGGTACATGCATTTGCATGAACACTGTTGGATTAATGGTGAAACAAATAAATGTGAGCAAATATTTTGGTGCTATCGTAAGTTTACTTCGAAACAAAACAAATTCAGAGCACCTAGTTTGACACAAGAAGCCAGCCATTTAGAAGCAATGAGCTGACAATTCATAACATAAAATCCATACTTAATAAACATATGGAAGCAACCCTACCATAGAAAATGACTTGGCTAAAGAAGCAATGCAACTTAGAATTTATCTTGTTAAAATATCATTGTGATCGTCCAATTTTGGTTCTCAAATATCTTTATCATAAAAGAAACCTGCAGAAAGACTTTTCAGTGCTGATTACAATGATATTCTAGGTAAAACATAGCAAATGTGCATGGCGAACAATCTCCCAACCTAAATGGTAGAGTTTATTTTTCAATAATGACAATCAACAGTGTACACAAATACAAAAAATCTTGATAATACTTACAATAGTCTCATTAGTTGTCAGGAAACCAGCAAACCGTGTAGGAACGAAACCAGGGGCTATACAGTTTACACGAGTATTTGGTCCCAACTCAGCTGCAAGAGCCTACAAAAGTGTGAAATATTAAGAGGTCAGAATAAAGGGAGCCCTGACGCGGTGGTAAACTGTTGTCTTGTGAGCATGAGGTCACAATTTTGAGTCCCTGAAACAGCCTCATGCAGATATGCAGGGAGAAGCTGGATACAAATGATCCAAAGTGGTCAGACCCTTCCCAGACCCTAATGCATGCGAGATCTTAGATTGCTAGAAAGAGTATTATGTACATTTCTCTCATAGGCTCTCACAAAATAGATACAGTATGTTCTTTTACAATAGTTGACCAGTTTGTGTGCTCTGACGATGACTAACATGCAATCTCTAACATCACACAAGTAGGTCGTTCCAAGCAGTTATTTCTAAGCAAAAAAATCATGAAATCCTTCAGTACCATTCCCTTTCATCATTTTAGAATGAAGTTCTAGAGATGCGCACAACTAAGGGAAAGCTGGGAGCTATGGAAGCATAGGAGTGACTGTCTTTTCAATGGCATATTATCTATTGTCACACAGGTAAAGCTGTTGTCTTGTGACAATGAGGTCACAATTTCGAGTGCTTGGAACAGCCTCATTCAGAAATGCAAGGAGAGGCTGCATAACCCAAAGTGGTCAGACCCTTCCAGGACCCTGTGCAAGCAAGAGCTTAGATTGCCAGAAAGAGTATATGTACATTTCATTCATAGACTCTCTCACAAAATATATACAGTATGTTCGTTTGCACTAGTTATCCAGTTTGTGTGCTCTGATGATGACTAACATGCAGTCTCTAACATGACACAAGTACATGGCACCAAGCAGACATTTCTAAGTGCAAATTTCATGAAATCCTTCAGTACCATTACCTTTCATCCTTTTAGAATGAAGTTCCAGAGATGCCCGCCATTAACTAAGGAAAAGCTGGGAGCTTTGGAAGCATAGGAGTGACTGTTTTCAATGGCACATTTCTATTGTCACCCAGGTTGTATGGAATGCGTCCCAAGAGGGGTAGCTTTGATGTCTAGATTGAGCCACAGGCCTCAGGACTTGTAGACGTGCTCCCTAATCCATGGAGAGGTGAATTTGTTTCTGTTGACTGTTACATTTGTGCGTTTTGTGTTTCTAAGTAAGTTTCACTCCCTCCTTGGTTACTTTGTACTTTGTTTCCTCCTCTAAAAGAACACATAACTATCCTGTAGTGTCCGAGGAAAAAAATCTAAGGGAAAGCTCACAATGGTCATATAACCGTGTGACTCCATGCTCTTAACAACCAATTAATTCATGTTATGCCGAATCACTATAACAACGACAGAAAAATAGACCGAGTTTTGCAAATTATACAGTAAAAGTTAGGAACATATAGCATGTTTCTTCCCTATACAAATAATATTCCCAAAATGACCATAAACAAATAAAAGAGCTGAGTATATCACTGCACATTCTTTAACTAAAAAACCATTTACTGTCTGGTTTTTTCTAAAATACATTTAAAAGTTAAGACAATGCTCGAGTGTATTATGTTATGTTAATCTAAGTCGATATTACAGAATTAATGCAGTTCAATCTGACAAGAGATGCTTAACGTCTAAGGCATGAGCAGATTGAAATGTGTTAAGGGTATCAGTGTAGCTCCAAGTTATGATTTCCCTCATGTGACCTCTATATTGTACCCCATTTGGGCACAATTATCCATCAATAAACATCATATTTTTAACTTGATATCATAGCTCCAGTTTTTTTATTTATCCTGAGGTAGCAACTTCATTATTTTTCCCCATCGCTGCTCTCATCGAGTTCAACCCTTTACTGTCTATCATACAACTGGCCACATCATCTCGCCATCGCCTATCACAGAGGTGAATTCCACAATCGCCTTTCACACCTGGATCAAGCCTCCTACATGGTTCACCTTGAGGTCACGAATCAGGCCACCATCGCTGCAAATCGATCCGTTCTTATTTCAAATTGCACCGTCAAGTAGCTACCATCTTCAGCAGGCCTCTGCTGCCGTCCCTCATCATCAGGTCATAGCAATTCGGCTGCCACAGTGATCCATGAAACCACTGAAGGCCACTGTCCTCCATCGTCAATTCAAGCATCGGCTGCCACGGATCTTGGGATGCTTCTCCATCAGGTGGCCTTCAACTACCTCAGATCACGTCGCTGCCTTCCGCCATCTTGCTTCTGCATCGAAGGAGCAGGCAGCTGCTTGGCTACTCAGATAAGGTTAGCTATGTCCAGTTGATTTCGGTAATCATATCATCATCATAGTGCGATCTTGCCCTCTTTGTCCCTTCTGTAGCCATCCTGCTACATATCATTACCAGTGGCTTTTTTGTCGTCAATGCAATATTATTCCACTACTCCCCATTTGCAATAGTTATTCTCTAAATCTCCCTTTGGCTTGACTTGTCACATCTCTATTCTCATGAGATTATTTTTTTCAAAGGAAGGTTCACATTTGAAGAGTTGATGTACTGGTTGTGAAGACACCGGTATTTGCTTTAAGTACTTTCTGTGAAGGCAACACCCTCTTGTAGATGAGGCCATTTCATTAAACTTCGGATGTACAATTTATTTTTACCTGTATGTTTATTGTGAACTCTCCAAATGCAACATCATCGCATTCATGTTACATTTGAGGGGGTGTTAAGGGTATAATAGTCAAGGGAATTACTATAATCTACTAGTCTAGGATTTCCTCATGTACTCTAAATATAGCCCCCAGTAAAGTTCAATAAAATTATCCATTCAGTCTTAATTATTCATAACAAAAAGAGCATTTTACGAATATTCAAACAAAACTCTCAATAAGAAAATGCCTTATTTATATACATTCATTTAGCATTTCATGATAACATAGATTTTGTGTCCAAATATTACCATGGTCCCATAAGGGATTGAACACATGGCATTGTTTAGAAATATTTTAAAACATCACGTATGCAACACACATGATATAGACAAGAATCAATCTGGTACTGTTTACATGTACTAACAGTACAACTATTTTTAAAATTTATGCTCCAAGATGAATTTAAAATGAAACTTTATCGGTTAATACTGACTTGATTTGTTATGAATTCTTAGAATATTTCTACATGTTGAATTATCATATATTCGATGTAGGGATGCTGCCGCCCAAGTACTTCGTAATGCAACATGCGCTCTAATGAAAGAGTATCATGATTGATGAGAAAGTAAGATGGTGAAAAATGACAAACTATGAAAATATACCTTCGTAAGGCCAAAAAGGGCAGTCTTTGTAACACCATACATTGACAATGCTGGTTCTGGATTGTAACCCGCAATGGAAGAAATAATTATCACAGATGATCCCTTCCGTAGATTGGGCAAAGCATCCTGAATTGAGAGTGATACAACAAAGTGAATAACATCAAGATTTATTTTCTAGTATGTCAATTAGAAAGAACATTTCTCACCTGGAGGAGAAGAATAGAAGCTTTCACGTTAATGTCCCACAATTTATCAAGAACAGACTCTTTCATTTCAAGTATGCCATCTACAGAAGGATTTGCAGCCGCATTCGAGACAAGAATATCAATCTGTCCAAAGTTCTGCAATAATATGATTAATAGTTAGTAAGTAGTTGGCACATGGACATGCGCCAACTATTAGGCACAACCCACTTAACACACCGGATGGCTTGCATGAGAGATTCGTGTTGGATCCTAGCGGTGTTACTAACAAAAGCTCGAGATCCTAAATTAGATGCCATAATTATCAAGATATATAATTCTGCTGTATCAGGGATAGAATTTTGTTGTGTTCATTAATTGTAATTACCCCATTGTATAAGTGATTTTGTGCAATATTATATCGCCACTTGTACTCTATTTATATGGCCTTACCAGCCCCAAAGAGAATACCATCAACTCTTCTAAAATGTTGCTAGAGCAAGGAGATATTTTTCGGGTTTCTTATCTGTCCTATTCAATGTCGCCGATGCTTTCTCCTACAGTCGTCGGTTCTCTACTACATGGTTCTCCAAAGAGCCATACTGTCACGTCACCTCTCAACTCCACTTCAGGCTGCTGAGGCGCACCCTCGTTGCTGCAGTCCCGCTTCTTTGATGCCACTAATTGTCAAGGGCGTCAGGGCTTAGGGTAGCTGGACCCTGGCTACGCAACTCGTAGCCCGGATAGGTACTGGCGCAAGGATTCTTCCCTGGACGTCTTATGGTGAAGTTGGTGAGATTGAGAAGAAGGGAGATTGGGAAAGGTAATTGTTATTGCCTGCTCCTTCCACACGATTACATCTGAATAAATAAGTTCTTTGCCTAACAAACATAGAAGCAAACTGCTAGAATTATGGACTTTGACTATACTTGAGGAGAGTAAATTGGACTTTATCCTTTATTTTTTTAACCCTCGCCTCACCTAAAATAAGCTTCTGTGAGCCAGCACACCATCGTGCTACCTGGTTCACTATAAGGCATGAATATGGACGGTTACAGTGCCCTTGCCTAACTAAACAAGAAATTGATATACAAAAAGGACGAACAAGACACCCAAATGAGATGATGGCTGTACCATCACCAGTCAGGTATAACAGGTGTTACTATCATCACGGCACCTCAAGTAGATACTAGAAATTATCGTGCAGCATTGCTGCGCATATGGTGGTTTTTTGTATTACAACTTCCATTGTTGCCCATGGTTTTTTTTTTACATTGGAACTACACTAACACAGACATATGCGTTTAAAACATAACACATGATATATGAAAATTTGAACTTCAGAAGTTGTGATACTCATTACTCATGGGTATTGCAATACCAACACATGTCAAAGAATTATTTAAAGATTAGACAAGTCACAATTCTAGACAGATTGTAAGTATTAATCTCAGACAAATTGAATGTAGTAATTACTCAGATTATGTATATCTTTATTGCTAACAAAAGTCTTGCAGTTGGACATGAATGGAGTGTTAGTGCTCACTCAGAAGCACTGAAACTACTGAAACTTGAAACTACTGAAATTGCATCTAGAATAGTACTCCACAAGCAAGGTTTACATATACATAGTGTTTTCCTAAATGGCCGTTTAAACGGCGTCTAAACGCTAGATGGATGCCTTTGTCCAAGCCTAAACACTGTCTAAATGGAATTAAACAGCGTCTAGAAAGAATTAAACAGCATTTAAACGCACTGTCTACTGTTTATCGTTTAATTGTAGGAACATGAATGGAGTGTTAAGTGTGTTCACTTAGAAGTACTGAAACTGGATCTAAAATGGTACTCCCAAGCAAGGTTTATGCATCTAAAATGGTACTGAATTGTGTCATGCCCTTGAAAGCAAATGATCAATTAAACTAAATATTAAAGTTTGTGTTGATGATTATTTGCCACATCATAATTGGAAGTTATTTTGGTCATATAGATTTCAGGTGTTAATAGTCTGCTTTAACAAAATGAACACTGATTTTAAATGAATACCTATATTTGTGAAACAGTATTATCACTTTTTACTCCAAATTGAACGGTCTTTTACCTAAACACGTGAACACACAGATGGCTGCCCCATCCGCTCTCCCTCCCCCTCCCGGCGCCCCGTGAAAGGACGCCGGCGGCCACCAACACAGAGGGCCCCGCGGCCCCTTTCCTCTTCCCCAACAGCGCCGATCTCCTCATCCTTGTCCCCACAAGCCCGCCCGTTCTACCCCTCTGGTGGACGCCCCAAAGCCCTAAGGTGGAGCGATTCCAGCCCCACCTCCTCCTCTGCCTCTCGCCCCTCCTTCTGCAACGTGGTCGCTGCGGATGCGGGCTCCCTGGCGCTGCCGGAGCCAACAGCCAAGAAGGCGTCTCCGTTGAGGATCGTGCTTCCTAGAGAGGCTTCCCGCTGCTCGACCCGAAAGCCCAGGCCGAACAATGAAGGCTGGACGATGGACGACGAGCTCGCCGGAAGCGGGTGCTTGCCTCTCGCCTTCCCCGTCGACCGGTCCCAGAGGACCTCCGAGGTCGGTGCTTCAACTACTTGTCGTTCTCCCATCGGGTAGCGGTCTACCGCAATCGTTGTCACTGCCTCCGTTGCCATGAACCAGGCCACCGCCCCAACAACTGTCGCCGGAGCACTACGTCCAGGTTGACTGCAGAGAAGGTGAAGCGGGTGCCGGTCTAGCGCAGGATTGAGCCAGCTCCTGCCCATGCTCCAGTTGATGCGTCTGGTGGTGCTGATGGTCCAGCGGATCAGAATGCGCCACAGCATCGCCGTGCCCGTGCCCAACGTCGGCGTCGTCGTGCCTTCTTCAGACCCCGACGCTAAGCCGGCACCTCCTGAACTTACAGACGCTATGGCAGCCTCCACCTCCCCAACTTATAGACGCTATGGCAGCCTCCACCTCCTCGACAGCTGCCCGGCTAGCTTGACGGCTATGCATTGTTGATCGTTCGGCTAACCTAGCCTGCGCCGAGGTGGAGGTCCGGAAGAGCCTCTTGGTCTCGGTGGTCGGTACATGACCGGCGGTGTCCGCTGATCAGGTTCCGAGGGAGGCTGCCCAGAGCTTTGATCTCGATGCTGCCGTGCTATCGGTGTTGCCCACCACACCAGAAGACTTCTCCTCCTCCCCGATGAAGCGACGGCGTCTAGGGTGCTCAACGATGGCCGCCCTCTGCATGGCCCTGACTTCAGTCTGCTCTTCAAGCATTGGACCAGGGTGGCCAACGCTGATAATCTGGTTCTGCCGTCGCTCATAGAAGTCGAGCTTCGCAGGAGCCCCGCTGATGCATGGGAGCTGGCAACGGCGGAGCACCTTCTCAACGGATCCTGTTGGATTAGCACGCTCCACCCCGACATAGCGGCGTGTCGTGATCTTTCTGTGTTTCAGCTCACCGCTTGGTGCTATCACCCAGAGCTCATTTCCGACGTCGACCTGGTCATTGTGGAGCCCCAGCTAGCAAGCGAGGATTGGTCCTCGGCAAAGCAGGGTCCCCTCAACCATATCCATATCTCGGTGTCCTTGCTATCACAGCCGGCGAGGGATCCTCCCTCGTCGAGCGATGGCAACAGGAGTGGCCGGACTCGAAGACGATGACGTCGTTCACGACCCTCGTCTCGGCTGGGCTCGTCGGCGAGCTTGGACACCGGCCTTGGCGGCAGACCTCAACTCTCGGTGCACGAGCACCTAGGTCCCACCCCACACGGGAGGTGCCACGTGGACTCTTTCAGGGGGCCCCAGCCTCACATTGGCGGCGGCACAGCTCGGGGCCCCAAGCATTGCAAGGCCAGTAGATAGCTTTGATGACGACGCTCTAGCGGCTAGTCCCAAGGCGACAGCGGCTTTAAGTGGGGATGTCTACAAAGCGACGGTTGGCCGCGGTGAGAGGCACAAGGAGGATCTCGCATCGGTTGCGACTTCGTCAACCCTAAGCCTGACGGCCGCGTCGGACTCTCGTGGGCTTGCTGGACCGACATCATCAGGAGGCGTCGCTGGACCTGCCGATGGGCCGACCCCTTCAATTTGCTTGGAAGTGGAAGTCGCCCCCATTGAGTCGATGGAGGTCATCCCTGATGGGCAGTCGCGGGAGGCCCATGACTCCGTTTCAAATGCTGACCCAGTTCGCGCCACGGTTGTACCAGGGGTTTTGGTTGCCCCCAGCGACGGGTCTAGCACTCCTGTGCCCCCGGTTGTGACGGCTCCTGCGCGCCATGTCAGGTCGGCGACGAGGCCTCCGATCGGCCGGGCTGCAGGGACCTTCATCACCTACTCTAGGCGCCACAAAGGGAGAGGTTCCCAGACCATGGCGGTCTCGACAGGGAGCTCGGAGGCTTTGATGGCGGATCAAGTTGCCTTCATCAGAAGTATTTCCAAGAAGACAACGGCTGTTGCGGTGGTTCCACCACTCCGTTCGAGGAGGCGTGTACTAGGCCGTGCACAGCTCCCCGCCGCAGCCGAAGGCTCGCCGGTGCAGGTGTGAAGACGCTGCCACAACCTCTCAATCCTCAGCAGAAGGTGATGTCGTCCCTAGGCCTCTCCTTGGCCAAGGAGCAGGTTGGGTCCAAAGCCCTCGACGACTACGCCAAAATGTTTAGTCAGCTGCTCTCGACGACTCATTCAAGCTTTAGCGGCCCTGTTTGGATGGTCGCCATCCGATGTCTCTGCCTCCGATTTCGGAAGCGATTCATTTGTCATGTGATTTCTGTCTGTTGGGCCATTGTGTTGGTCGTTTCTGATTTGGTTTTTAAGATGGATCCAGCTAATATCTTGGTTTGGAATGTGCGTGGGCTAAATTCTACCGCTCGTCAAGATGCTGTCCGAGTTCTCGCGGACTCTTTTAAGGCAGACATCATTTGTGTTCAAGAAACTAAAATGGAGACAGTTTCTCAACGACTTATTCTTTCGATGCTCAGGTCGGCTTTTGCGGGCTACACATATCTGCCGTCGGTGGGGCCAGTGGAGGGATTTTAATTTGCTGGAAGGAGCGAATTGGTGCAGCACTAGCTACCCGAGTTGACAGTTTCTCAGCATCAGTGCAATTCCCATCGTCGAAGGGTACACCTTGGTGGCTGACATGCGTGTACGGGCCTCAGAGCTTACAGAACAAGCTGCTCTTCCTCCAGGAGCTCCGTGACATTCGAGCTCACTGTCTTGGTCCTTGGGTCGTAATGGGGGACTTCAACCTCATCCGTCATAAGGAGGATAAGAACAATTCGAATTTCAACAGGGCCATGATGGGAAGATTCAGGCGCTGCTTAAATGATTTGGCCTTGAGGGAGATTCCTTTGGTCGGCAGGAAGTACACATGGTCCAATGAGCAACAGTCCCCCACCTTAATCAAGCTGGACTGGGTGTTTTGTTCATTGGACTGGGAGGAGAAATTCCCGCTTTGCCTCCTGCAGAGTGGGGCTTCCGAAGATTCTGATCACTGCACCCTCTTACTGGGATTGAAAGGTCTCGAGCTAGGCAAGAGACGTTTTCACTTTGAGTCCTTTTGGCCATCAATTGAGGGTTTCACTGAAACGGTAGCTGCAACGTGGAACTCTGTCCATGCAACCCCGTGCCCGATTCAGACCCTTTCTCTGAAGTTTCAAAAGCTGACTCGGACGCTTCAAAGTTGGAGTCAAAAATGAGTGGGACATGTTAAGTCGCAGCTACTCCTCGCAAAAGAAATTGTTCACCGCCTTGAGTTCGCACAAGACTTTCGTCCGCTGTCAGGGGAAGAGGCCAGTTTCCGGTGTATGTTGAAAAAGCACGGGCTAGCGTTATCTTCACTTCTGCGGACAATGGCAAGATCCCGTTCGCATATCAATTGGCTGCGTGAGGGGATGCCAACACAGCGTTGTTCCACCTTCATGCTAGACACAGAAGGGAAAAAACTTTATCTCTAAGCTGGTTGTGGATGGCTCTATCTTAACCAGCCAAGAGGAGAAGGAACAGGCCATGTTTGCCTTCTACAATGACCTTTTGGGCACGGCTGAACAACGAGATTTTTCCATTGACCTGGAACAGCTCGGTGTCCCCTCTCATGACCTGCAAGAGTTGGAAGTGTTCTTCACAAAGGAGGAAGTAGAGGCGACAATTAAGGGCATGACTTCAGATAAGGCTCCCGGTCCGGATGGATTCACTGGTCGTTTCTACAAATGCTGCTGGCCTATCATCAAATCTGACATCATGGCGACTCTCATCTCTATCCAATGTGGCAATGTTCAGAACCTCTGGATGCTTAATGCTGCGTACCTTACTCTCATCCCAAAGAAGGAAGCAGCGGATCAGGTGAAGTACTTTCGACCGATCAGTTTGATTCACAGTTTCGCCAAGCTAGTTACAAAAGTTCTTGCTAACCGCCTGGCGAGGAAGCTGGATGGGTTGGTAGCCTCTAACCAAAGTGCTTTCATTAAGGGAAGATGTATTCAGGATAACTTCATGTTGGTGCAGCAGTCAGCTCGTTTTTTGCATCAGCAAAAGTTACCTCACATTCTCCTCAAGTTGAACATTACGAAGGCCATTGACACAGTGTCTTGGCCCTTTTTGTTGGAGCTTTTGAGACACCGGCGGTTTGGAGATAGGTGGTGCAACGTCATAAGTGGGCTGTTGCTCTCTTCCTCCACCAAAGTGCTCATCAACGGTTCTCCCACCGATGATATCTATCACCAACGTGGGCTAAGGCAAGGTGATCCTTTATCTCCAATGCTTTTCATCTTAGCTATGGATGTCCTCAACACACTAGTGGAGAAAGCCAGTGATCTTGGTTTGGTTCAACCGCTAGCTACACGTTCCATCCAGCATCGGACCTCTCTTTATGCAGATCACGTGGTGCTGTTCCTCCGTCCAGTTGCTACTGATCTGGACCTTATCATGAATATACTATCAGTTTTTGGAAAAGCTTCGGAACTGAAGACCAACATCCAAAAGAGCAGTGTCACGCCAATCCGATGCTCTCCAGAGGAGCTTAATGTGGTGCAGTTTCACCTCCCATGTGAAGTCGTGGAGTTTCCGTGCAAGTACTTGGGTTTACCGCTATGGGTTACAAAGTTGACTAAAGCCCATATATAGCCTATTGTTGATTGCATGGCTAATCACCTCCCAGGGTGGAAGGCAGAGCTAATGAACCGAGCTGGACGAACTGTCATGGTCAAATTTGTTATGACGTCCATGGTGATTCATCTAGCTATGGCGTTGGATCTTCCTGGATGGGCTTTGAAAGCTATGGACAAGATTCCAAGGGGTTTCTTGTGGAGAGGGCGTAAAGACGCCAAGGGAGGCCACTGTCTCTTGGCTTGGCCTAAAGTCACTTGTCCTCGCGAGCTGGGTGGGCTGGGTATTCAAGATCTTAAGATACTTTGCTGGTCGCTCAGAATGCGTTGGTTATGGCTACAAAAAAACAAAACCTGATAAGCCTTGGGCAGCTTTTCCCGTTCCGGTTCATGGCGCTATCAAAGCGCTCTTTGATGCCGCCATGACCACCACTGTTGGAAATGGAGCTAGCACTTTGTTTTGGACAGACAACTGGCTGAATGGCTCGTCAATCACAACTCTAGCCCCTAATCTCTTGAGACTTGTCTCCAAGAGATGGAAGAGCTCGAGATTGGTGGTGGACGCCCTACAGCACCATCTGTGGGCGCCATCTGTGGGCGCAAGATATTAGGGCGGCATTAGTGTGGCCGCGCTTGCTGAAATTTTGGAGTTGGTGGACTTCCTAGATGAAATGCAGCTCAATCCAGATGTTCAGGATATTCATAGTTGGAGGTTTTCAGCGTCAGGACAGTACTCTTCTAAGTCGGCTTACGAGTCCTTCTTTGTGGGCGCTATCCATTTTGAGCCATGGAAAGTGATCTGGAAGACCTGGGCACCGAGGAAATGTCAGTTTTTCCTCTGGTTGGCGGCCCACAATCGTTGTTGGACAGCGGACAGACTGGCACGAAAGGGACTACCTCACCCGAGTAGCTGTGTGCTGTGTGACCAGGCCGATGAAGATATCAACCACATTCTGATCGGGTGTGTCTTCTCTAGACAGATCTGGTTTCATCTTTTCAATAGTATTGGTCTCTCGGCTCTAGCCCCACAGCATGATGATGTCTCCTTTTATGGTTGGTGGATCAAGACAGACAGCTGCGCTCCAAGAATTCTTAGGAGAGGGGTTAACTCCCTTATCATTCTAGGTGCTTGGACTTTGTGGAGACAGAGGAATGAGGGCGTGTTCAACAGTACTGCACCCAATGTGCAGCGAACTATGGCCATCATTGTGAAGGAAGGCAGAATGTGGTGTTTGGCTGGCTCTAAGGGCCTAGCAAGACTCCCTGCTGCTTAGGTCTCTGCTTAGTTTTGCCCTAGTGTGGTCGTGTTCTGTGTAGTCAGTGGCGCAAATGTATAAAGAGTCCTAGGGGTGTGTGGGCGTGTGTTGTATGATTCAATCTCTTCTTCTTAATGAAATGAGGCACAGTTCTCCTGCGTTTTTCTCAAAAAAGAAAACTCCAAATTGAACTTGATACTAACATGTCCAATATATCAAAAAATCAATATCTGAACCAAGGATTCTCCAGTCGGTGATGCAAGGATTGCAAGCTAGTGTACAATTTTTCATGGGAAATTTGTCTGCAGGATACAGGGTTTAAAAATCCTTGTCTGCAGGACACCGCCTAGTGTCCTACAGACAAAATAATGTGCTACAGACAAGGATTTTCAAACCCGATGTCCTGTAGACAAATCTCCCATTTTTTATCTATTCGTTTCATTGAAACACTAAGTTCCAGCAGTAGCAGCACACGCAAAATTAACAGATTTGCAAATATTTTTTTGATGTAACCTAGATCAAGTAATTTAGCCATAGAAAATGTAGAATCTGACTTTAAATTAGCAAATAAGTTGGCATTTGTTGGCATGTGAGGTTGCATGAAATTATAAGCCAGGTTTGGGGTGGTGAAGCCTGAAAGAAGACTAATCACTAGTTGATTTGAGAAAATCATTTACCCCTTCTGTGATGGCAAATCAAGGGATATTTTTCATTAGTAATGTATTATGCCTCTTTGAAAAATACCATAAGGACACGAGAACTAGAGATGACATGGGTGGGCAGGTGCCTTTCACTGCATGGATTACTGAAGCAGAGAGCGGAGGAGGTTGGATGAAGGGACTTGGGTGCTAATCATGACAAGGCGGCGGCGCTGGTCGGGAGAGTCAGCAGAGAGAAGAGAGCTGCGAGTATGGGTGAGAAAATCCAAGAACACTTGAGTTGGTAGGAAGATCGGTCAAAACCCAATCCATTCTGCATCGGATGGTCTGTATACATCACATTTTACTTTTACCTAATTTAGGAAGCTTCATCTATTGCTGAATTATTATGCAACAGCAGTTAAATTTTTGAACCAGGGGAAACACCTTTCCATTATATATAGTGGTTTACTGAGAATCGATTTATGTTTTATCATTATAACAAAATGGATTAATCAGTAAACTAGAAAGACACATTATAACCCAGTCCCAAACCCAATTTCACTAAATGAGATCCAACTTCCAAGGCATCAGCTCGAGGTAAGCACGGTTCCCCGCAGAGATGGCACAATACGAATCTGACACTGTAACCCGCCAGAAAAGAGAGAACCCAATTCTCACCTTGACGGCCGTGTCGATGAGGTGTTTACGCTGATGGGCATCGGAGACGTGGCAGACGGCCCCGACCACGGTGATCCCCTTGGCCTTGAGCCCCTCCACCGCCTCGTCGACGTTCTTCTGCAGCAGGCACGACCCAAGAAACATAAATACGGTCAGAAGAGAATCGTAGGAGTGCAAACAAGAGGAGGTGATTACGGGGTGGACCTGCTTGCGGGAAGAGATGACGACGGCGGCGCCCTCAAGGCCGAGGCGCTGGGCGATGGCCAGGCCGATCCCCTGCGTTGACGCCGTCACGATGGCCACCTTCCCCTCCAACCGCCGGCACTTGACCTCCATCGCTGGCCAAGATTCCACCTCCCCTTCTGCTGGCGGTTCTTCCGATGGAAAGCGTGCGCCGTTTTTCTTTGGGTTTCTTTGGAATGTTGAGCGGCTGAGGCCATCGATAGAAACGAGGCAGATCAGCTCGCCGCCGCAAATAAATCCATGAGATAATTTTTAATTTAGCTTTAAAAAATTATGACTTTTCTTTTTAACTTTTTTCGATTTAAATTTTTCTATATGACTTAAAATTCATTTTTATTCCTTATTTTTCTTCTATTAGTTTCGTGGATGAAATGAGCATTTTACTTTTAGATGTTGTATTTATTTTATTTTGAACATTGTTTTTTTTTATTGTTTGATAATATGATAATTGTATAATTTTTTTTAAAATTTATGTGTACAGAATGCTGCATAACAAAGTTTACAATTATGATATTATCAAATTATAAAAAATATTATGTTTAAACTGAAATAAATACAAAACCAGATTTAAAATGGTCATTTTTTGTTTCACTTAACATTGTGCGGGCTCAAAACTAAAAGAAAGATCAAATAAGAATATAAAATTGAATTTTAGTCCATATAAGAAAATTCAAGTTGAAAAGTGCCAGGAAATGAAGCTGTAACTTTTTATGGTCAAATAAGTAATTATCTCTAAATCTGTATCCGATCCTCCTCCATTTGCCAGGTTTCTTTTTCTTTGTATTTTTTGCTGAAAATTAGTTGAGCTATAACCACTATTTTATCCAAGTTTTCTCTCGGGATTTCCTATCTTCCGACGCTCGTGCGTTGCTCCAGATCGAAGTTATCTATAATATCTATATTTATACTACACACTAAATATCAAAGTTGAATCCGCATTAAGTTATATCATCTTTTTTGTTTGCACCGTACAATCATGATGATGTGTATGTAGTTTTCGATTTTCTGTCAGGTCGTGATAACTCTCGATTTAGTGGAGATGCGACACACAATCAATTCGGCCTCAAATCAACACGATTCGAACCCTGCAATCGCAGCACCACTTTTTTGGTTATCAACCGTGCGCACATGATTTACCTCACCAAAAAGGCTAATCTCAGTCTGCGAATCGAAAAACACAAGTAAAAACAAAAAAAAACGCAACTCAATTGCAAAATTTGAATTAATCACGAAGTTGAAAAACCAACAAACCATCAAACGATGAAATTGTTTGAAAACAGATAAAAACTAATCAAAAACTATCTCTAATGACGATGGCTACTAAATTTATAGAGTTTAAGACGATCTTAGAGGTAAACCCTAATATAATGGGCCTACAAAAGATACATGGCTCAAAAGCTAAAAGATAGTGTCGCAGCACCCGAGACAGTTTCAGGATGTCATCTTATTTTAACAATTCTCGTTGATTTCGGTCGAACTTGAAGAAGAGACCGTTGGAAAAGTTATCTTGTTAGCTTTCTAACCATATTTAGAACATCTAAAACGGATCCCGTATGCGACCTGAACGTCCATTTTAGTGCAGATTGCTCTTAGAACCGGGGGCAACTCGATTCGAGTTGGATTAAATTTTCTCTGAGGTTCAACATCCCTAGCTGGTCTTGAGCATCTTCAAGTCCTTTTTCATGCTTCTCTTGTCCTCTGCAAAGTTTCTAATCATGATAAAATCATTAGGTAGCAATCTATTATCAAAGAAAAGAAGACGTGTCTAGAAACGAGCTCACCTCCAAATTCAATTGTCGTGCACGAGCTCTTGTGATTGAATCATCTATATTATGTGAAGGAGCATTGTGTGTATCCAATGATGGGATGTCCTCATCATCCTCCTCCTCTTGCATCAGAGTGGTCCTCGAGTCAAGCTCATCTTCTTCTCTCATGTATGGCATTAAATCTGCAATGTTAAATATAGGACTAACCCCGAACTCGAGAGGTAACTCAAGTTTATATGCATTATCATTAATCTCCTGAAGTACTTTAAAAGAACCAGCAGCTCTAGGCATCAATTTAGATTTTCTTTGCTCTCAAAATCTCTTTTCTCAAATGCAACCAAATCAAATCACCTGGTACAAATTTAACTTTATGTCTACCTTTACTACCGACAATTTTATACTTCTCATTCATCTTTTCAATGTTTTGTTTAGTTGTTTCATGCATCTTGAGAATAAAATCAGCACGCGACTTAGAAACGAGCTCACCTCTAATCTCAACTGTCGTGCGTGAGTTTCAGCAATACTAATTTGAGGACTCTTGTGTGTATCTAAAAGAGTGATGTCTTTATCATCTTCCCCTTCTTGTTTTGGAGTCATCCTCGACTCAAGTTCATTGTCAAGACCTCGACTCTACCATGCCCTACAATCTACATGAAAAGGTAGAGGCCATAGAGGTATTTGAACGCAATAACTTTGTGGCTCAAAGATCTTTATAATCTCATCATTCTCCCCTTCTGCAAATGGTTAGTAACAGGAGAGCACAAATAGCTAGAAAGATCATGAGATGTAAACATTAGCATCTTTGCATACTAAAGCATCACATAGAGTACTTTTATCATAAGAATCAGTAAGATCATTTTTTTGAAAAGCCATAAAGTGTATTGTCTTAGAAAAATTAGATAAACATGACATGGCATTACATTTTGTATTTCCATCATCTAGTTTGCTATTTATTTTCACTATGCAAAAAGATTTTAAATTTGAGCAAATATAAACTCTATGCAACATAAACACACCTCTATGATCAAAGTTACCTGTAACATAAAAATAGGTTCTAGTTAACAAAGACAATTCAGGTTTACAAATTATCATCCTCTCTACTGTAGCAAGGTAAAAAAATCATATTCAATATAACCTACAGTGTTTGGAGAAGATAGCAATTTCAGCTCATCATTTTCATATGTAATGGGTGTGAAATA